>VWPU01001278.1:0-36769 GCA_013398955.1 Callaeas wilsoni | reverse complement strand
CTGTCCCAGTGGATGGGTGGCAGGGGACACTGGCAGCTGTATTTACTAGCCTGAAGTGCCTTGAGCTCTCAGAAATTTCAGAGACACAGTTCACAGGCTCACCACCAGTGGAGACAGCCTTCAAGGAAATTAGGCTTCCAAAAGATAGGCTTCCAAAGGACAGGAGAGAGGTTTCACTTTGCTACCAGCACCAGGAAGCCCCTGTTAAGCACTTGTGAGCCCCTCAAGTTTTAATTTACTGTACAATCCCCCTAGCAGCTTTTTGGTATCCCACTGCCTCCTTTTCCTGATACTCCTGCTCTTTGGGGAGCCACGACATTCCTCTCACTGGGATTCAGCTGGGTGCAGGATTTGGCCACGTTTCTCACTCACAGGCACCCCTGGCTGCTCCCCCAGGCCCCACCCAGGTGAGTGCAGCAGCTTCCTGCTGAGGTGCCAACCTGTCCACTGCCCACCACCCACAACATCGCGCAGGTGCCACCAGCCACCGCCCCTGCAAACACCTTGGCTCGTGGTCTCCAGGGTCACTCGGTGTTTGCTGCCCCAAAGCCCGTGGGCCTGGGGCAGCCAGGCACAGACCCAACCCTGGGAACAGCCCGTGGATCCAAAAATTCCCCCTGTGGCCACGTAGGAGCGTCTTAGGACAAAGGCCTGGCCAACACCAGGCTCCTTGGAAAATGGATTTGTTCAAACTGCACCTTTTGCAAGTACTAGATCAATGCCTTGCAGACAGAATAATTCACTGAGTTTGCTAATAACAAGATTGAGTACAGATTTCATTTTCTTGCCACCTCTGCAAGCTGAAAGGAGAAGCAGGCAGTGAATATTTTGACAAATGTTCTAAGGGTTGTACCAGCACAAGCTGGTGGAACACACAAACAGGAAAAAACCCACATATTCTGCATTATTACTTCCTTATGAATTAGTCCAAGAGGCCCACAGATTGCTAGCTGACCTTTTTGGAATAGTGTTACTTAAATTAAGTGCTCTAGTCCCAGTTCTGGTTTACATATATTTAACTCTCCCTTCCCACACAAACTTTATATTTTAACAAATAACTAATTTCTTCAATGGATTATTCTGCCTTTAAAGACAGCGCTGTCGGGGAAGGTCACAGTTTTGGCAATCTTTAAGCTTAAATCCATTTAACCCACCAGCCCCCAACCTTATTTTTGGCTGATTTGGCTGAAGGTGGAGCTGTCTGGGTGCATGTGCTGTGTCGCCTGTGAAAGCAGGTGGCACTTTCCTTCCCCTGCCTAGACAAAGGCATTCCCAGAGCAATTCAGAGCCTTCCACACTGCCATCCTCTGGCAAAATCTGCATTTACAATATTAATGACAGTTATTTTTGTCCTGCGGCACATTCGGTCCTAGAAGAGTAGCGGGAATCTTCTCCTAGTTACTGAAGGCTCTTTACTGGAAAAGATCCACAAAGTCTGATCAAAATAGAAATTGAGGGTGTTTCCCCCCCCATCCAAGTGCATCTTTCTTGTCTCACTTCTGCGAAGATGAATATATAGTTAGCCATAAAGGTATCACATTTATAACAGGATGTCAAGGGCGGTATTGTTTGAATGCGTGCTTTTCAATCTCAGAAGCTGCAGGATGGAAAAGAAAAAAAGGGTTAATTCGGAAAGGAGTTTGGAACGCCTGTCCAGAGTCAGATCCTGGATGACTGATCCTGTCTGAGGGCTGTCCAAACGAATGACAAAACTCAGTGGGGACCTGCTGAATTTGCGATCAGCTTCGGCACTGGCACGGTTACCCAAAGTACCTGGACTCAAGCGAGACCCCGGCACTGCTGGCTGAAGTTCCACCTCTGGCCCAGCTTGCCAGCAGGAGAACCACCAGGTGGAAAAGAAGGAAAGCAATTCCTCAGTCACAGACAGCAAGGCACCAGAGTTTTGTGTCAATCCAGCTACACCAAACATGCTCAAACCCTTCCAGGAATGGGGCAGTCAAGTCACTGTGGGAAACGTGTGCCAGGGCCTCACCACCCTCACAGTCAATAATTTCTTCCCAATATAAATCTAAATCTGATGTCAATATCACTGCAGAGCTCTCATGTTAAGAAATCCCAGCAGGCTCTTCCGTAATGAAGATGAATTTATCCCAGGATTGTGTCCAGGCAATTCTCTCTGCTGTGGACCTCAGCCGTGAAATGAAAACAGAGCACACGACAGCAAAGAAAATAAAACTGACCGGTGCCAGGACTGCGTGCAGTAAAAATCGTAAAAGTGGCTCCCTTAGTGCCATCAGGCAAATGATCCTCGACAGAAAACAGCAAGCACTCCCTGAGACCTCACCCAGAATTAAAAGCTGCAACACCTGCTGGGCTTTAAGTACCACACAGAAGGTAGCAACCCAGCTGTTAGAGAACAACAGTGCACCAGTGAGAGAGGATGTGGTCCAAAAGGCTGATGCAGAGGCGCTGGGCAGTGATTGCTTTCTCCTTGGCTCTGGGGTCTGAGCGCCAGGCTTCAGGAGCAGACTGTTGGCACTGCCCTGCTGATGCCTCGGGGCTGTGAGCCTCTGTAAGCTGCGTGGAGAGGCTGACAGAGCTGCCCCAGGAGCAGGCTGAAGCCACGAGATGGATAATTTACAGCAGCAGAGTCCCACTGGCAGCAGCGTCGCCCATTTCTGTGCTGGCCTGGTGCAGGAGGAGCAGTTCAGCTTCCGCTTGGGGCAGAACGGAAGCTGTTGGGGAAGATGAAACAGGAAAGCCTTATAAATATGATTGCCTGGCAAAAGATGCTGAGAATAGGGAAACTGTAAGTGAGATTGAAATGAAAGCAAGCTTTGAGATACCAAGCCTTAGTTACTGAACAACTGGAAAACAATGGGATGGCCGGCTGAAGGTAATGGCCTCTCTGTTGAACAATACCCTCTGCCTGCCGACAGCTCGAAGGGTCAGAGCAGACCCTGCTAGCTTGGCAGCTGGGGTCCAGAGAGGGGGTTCTGGAGGATAAAATGTAACGCAGTATGGGAATGGAACAATCCTTACAGGCTATATGTGTATGCTAGAGGATTTGTATCTTGTACTAGATTGGGTAGTGGAAATTAGAATATTCAACACAGAAGAAGATGTATTGTATTGTAAATGAGAACCTCGCTCTCTTCATGCTCTCTTCGTGCTCTTTTCCTTCTCTCTTTTCCCTCTTTTCCCTCTCCTTTTACTCCTTCCACTACTTCCCCTCGCCCTTACTCTCTCTTGCTCTTACCTTTGCTTCTCTTGCTCTCTTACTTTTCTGGCCTGCTTCGAGCTGCAGCTGGCAGCTCCAAGCAGGGCCACCATACCCACGCCCTTCATAAATAAACTCTAAAACCTAACTACAGAGATCTCTCGTCTATAGCCGTCCCGACCGTCCAAACCGAGAAGAAGATCCCACAGGAAGCATTCCACCAAATCTCCCCTGGAGGTTCCCCTGCCTTCCAGCTCGCATACGAAGCCACTTGCAAACGGAGTTCTAATCCTGGGATGCACTGGATAAAGCCTGGGAACCACTCGGGGGAACACGGACCCCCCACGCTTACAGTGCACAGCATCCACGTGCAAATTTAGCTGCACTCGAGAGCTGAGACCTTAATTTGGCATTTCAGACTGCCGCATTTGCTTTGGTAGTTTTCCTATTACTGTTGTGAATAGTGTCTGGGCTCCTACATAATTAACAGCAGCATAATGCCTACCAAGTGCTTCTAATTTGCTAGGCTGCCTTTTCATGCAAGTGAAAAAAATTTAAGCAGACATTAGCAAGCAAGAGGCAGAACCCCACACACGCCGCTGGTGGAGGAATCTTGAGTTCCTGCCTTGAGCAAAAGCCTGAAATGATGAAACTATCCACCAAAAAAATCTAAAAAAGTAAAAATCAACGGATGCCAGGTGATTCCTCTGCACTGAAAGGGGGAGTCCATCCTCCTGAGGTATGAGACCTTGAATGTGGTCCAGCCTTCCGTTCTGAGGCTGAGATACAGAGATGTGCCGTTTCTAACAGAGTGAGCCACACACAGATGTCAGATGCCCTGCCATTCTCTGCCCCATGCAGGTCTCCCTGCTACTGTCCAGCGTCCTACACAGATCCAGGCACTGCAGCAATTCCTCTTTCCCCAAGTTCAAGAAAAAGCCTAACAGAATCAGCCTCCCAGCCCTGGGGCAGTTCTCTCCCCCGAGTACTCCGTACAAAATCTCCCATGAAACAATCTCTTCTTCCTCTCCCTCCTCCTGAACCTCTTTAATAAGCCGTTTGCTTTTATCAGAATCCTTTCTATCCTCGCTTTTTTTTTGGCTATCTCTTCTCCCTTCCCGCCTCCCCCCCCCCCCTTTTTTTTTTACTGCCAGAAAAAGAAGTTCTCACAGAGTGCAGCTGCATTTAACTAAGGATTTGGAATTCTGCAAGATGCCCTGGGTTGCTGTGGACGGCATACCAACCAAGCCTTAAAAAAGCCAGAGGAAGAACCACACACAGCCCCTCCATCTCAAGCAATTCCCACGTTCCTGTCAAAGCCGCTGATGTTTCGGTGCTGCGGCGGTTTTCCCTGAGCCTCGGGAATGGGAAGCAGGCACGGCTGGGTGTTTATCTTTTGGCAAGTGCTCGTTCCCTTCCGACAAGCCTCTTTTTAACTTCCCTGATAACCAGGACATTGTTTACAGCAAACATTCGCGCAGAAGAATGCAGCTCGTACCCGAGGTCAGACTCGGGGAGAGGTTTACTAGAGCAGCTGAAAGCAGCTGAAGGGATGTGCAGCAGGTAATTCTGACCTGTTTTCCTCTGGTATCAAAGAAGCAATATGGAACTGTGTAGATTTTTAAGATGCAAGGTTTCATGCTGTTCCCTACGAAAATAAGTTCTACCTGAACATTCCCCCTTCCTCCTATTTTCCATTAGCTCCTAATGCTAAGCACATCATCACAGAATCCCAGAATGGTTTCGGTTGGAAGGGACCCTAAAGCCCATCCCATCCCACCCCTTGCCATGGGCAGGGACACCTTCTGCTCTCCCAGGTTGTTCCAAGCCTGGAACACTTCCAGGGATGGGGCAGCCACAGCTCCTCTGGGCATCCTGGTATAATCCTGGTGCAGCACAGAGTACCCCTTTGGTGGCCGGGTTGTGCCCTCTCCCTCTCCCTCACTGAACCCCTCAGCACAGCTCAGCAACAGCCAAAACACCCCAGTCTTATCCACACTGCATCAGTCACAAATCCAAAACAGCACCGTGCAGGCTGCTGTGAAGAAAATTCACTCCATCCCCTCTGTACTAGGACAGCAAGACAGGCATCATTACCTTCCTGTTACATCCTTTAAAGATACACAGTCTGGTCCCACCATTATTTTTACATTTAATCCCTGAACTTTCCGAATGAATATTGGGACAACAATCCGAAAAAAAATTCCAGTTCAGAATAAAATTATTTAAAAATCAAACAAACAAACAAAAACACTAGTAATTTTTAGCACTCATTTTTCAAGCTTGTTGCAGCTGCAGCAGGGATTCCCTTGCGTGTCAGTGCTTTTGTGCTGCCCCTTTGGGAATGAGACTGTTCCTAAAGAACAGGCACAGCAGCAGGGACCAGCAACAGTCCCTTCCTCACCTGAGGGAGGTCAGTAACCAGAAAAGAAGGAGCATTTAGTGCCCTGAGCAGCCTCACCTGGGACCTCCACCCACAGACCAGGATCTTCATTCCAACCAGGACCGTCCTGGGGCTGGAGTTACAGCAAAGGAGTGTGCCCGGAGTGTCTCCAGCCCATCTCCTGCATGAAGCTCTTGGACTCCCATTGTCTCTTCACCTGCAGCCCTCTGGTGCAGCAAGCCAGCTAAATCCCTGGAGCTGGGATCCTTCTGGCTGGGATCAGCTGGCAGGAAACCTGCCAGCCCTAGCAGGGATTTCCCGTGGTCTCTTCCCATCCCACTGATGGAAGGGCTGTGGTGGGAAAGGCACGGTGCCAGGAATGCCCCCAACAGCTTCAGCACCAAGCTTCTCAAAGGACGGGCAGCGGGCAGCAAAGGGAGGGCTTTCAGGCACTGCAGGGCAGCAGAGCCCGCTTCAATGGGACCCCTTCACCCCCAATCTCATCGTAAGAGCTCTTTAACTACACAGCCCTCCTTCTCCAGCAGGCTGAATGCCCCTCTGCACTACAGACCAGACCTAATTTCCCTCTGCACTACAGACCAGACCTAATTTCCCTCTGCACTACAGACCAGACCTAATTTCCCTCTGCACTACAGACCAGACCTAATTTCCCTCTGCACTACAGACCAGACCTAATTTCCCTCTGCACTACAGACCAGACCTAATTTCCCTCTGCACTACAGACCAGACCTAATTTCCCTCTGCACTACAGACCAGACCTAATTTCCCTCTGCACTACAGACCAGACCTAATTTCCCTCTGCACTACAGACCAGACCTAATTTCCCTCTGCACTACAGACCAGACCTAATTTCCCTCTGCACTACAGACCAGACCTAATTTCCCTCTGCACTACAGACCAGACCTAATTTCCCTCTGCACTACAGACCAGACCTAATTTCCCTCTGCACTACAGACCAGACCTAATTTCCCTCTGCACTACAGACCAGACCTAATTTCCCTCTGCACTACAGACCAGACCTAATATCCCTGCTCCAGCAGGCTGAATGCCCTTCTGCACTGCAGACCAGACCTAAGCCGAATTAAATTCTGGTACCACAAACTTGTCCTCCAAACTTAAATTTGGCCACAAACTTGTCCTCCTTCAAACAGCGTCACTACTCAGTGTTCTCATCTCTGTTCCTTGGCAGCTTTGAGTGAATCTCCATTGCTGTGGCACTCTTGGCTTTCACGTAGGAGACTGTGCACATCCGAAGTGTTAGGATTTAAAAGTTTTTAATAAAAAGACAATAAGGGACAAGACAATAAAGCGAAAGTTACAGCGCTGGGCGGCCGCCGGGGAGTCTCTGCTCCACCAACCCAACCACAGCACTTATCTCTGTATTTATCTTTTAAAGTATTACATATGCATTAGACTTCCCAATGTGTCTATACATATTCATGGCCTATCCCTGCTTTGTATTATAATGAGCTCAAAGGTTATTTGCGCCTGCGCAGTGCATCCTGGTGGTCGTGGGCCAGGGTCTCAAGGATGAAGTAAGGAGGCTTCCTCTCAGTTGAACTTTTTACTTTTCTTTGTCACACATGCTCTTTAGGCTCTTGGATTCGGCCCACGCTATGAACCTAGCTTCAGCCGGTTCAGGGGTTTGGAGAGCAGGGATCAGGTCAGATCACTTTCCTTTTTACAACAAATCTACATCCTCCCATCCTACTTCTGACAAGCACCAGTGATAACAACGGGCTCTGGATGAATCATTCCTTAACTTTTGAACTTTTTTGTACCATTAAATTCTTCCACTCAAAGATGGATTGGTTTTCTTAGACGTATTTAATAAACAAAGTATAGTGATATTCTATTACAGGTGTTATCTAACTAACCAGACAATTTAGTCGTTACAAGCATAACTACATCAGCTATTAACAGAACAAACTACATTCTTATAATGAAATAATTTTAACATTATACATAAAATATACATATTTTTTAATATCTGCGGAAAGCCAATGTTATAATACATATCTCTAACAGAAGCAAGAGCGCTGCTCAGCCCTCGCTCATTCCCGGGGAGGGGATAAAAGGACAAACAGCCTGTGACAGGTACTTCTCAGTCACCTCGCACATTGCTGGGATGGCGCTGGGATGCTGCAGCAGCAACGCCGCCCAGGAAAGCAGGAAAACAAGCAGCTCTGCCGTTCGTTCCCTTTCCAAGCCGCAGAAGAGACATCGAGATCTCGAGGACTCCGGCGTGTCCCTGCAGGAAAACGTGACACCAGGGATGAGCAGTTACAGTGACCCCCCAAAAACGAGAATGTCTCTTCAGCCGCTGCATTCGTCACCCATCGTGCGGTGACACCAAATGTTCCAGCAGGTAATTAGGTCACAATCTTTGACCTGACAGCGAAAACAATCCCCCTCCCCTGCCAAGCTAACGGGCTTCATCAGCCAAACACTCCTGAACTCTTAATTAGGGTTTCCAAGTGCTGAGGGCGCAGGTTTAGCTGCTCCCCCCAGGCTGGGAAGTGCTGGCATACCTTTTTTCACCATTAAGTGTCTACATTTGCAAACAAATGCCGGGCAGAGCTCCGGCGCCTGCTGTTTGATGGCTTTTCGCTGGAGTCAGGCGGATGAACCGAGGGGAATTAGCGCCTGGGTTTAACAAAGCCCGGCTTCAAACCAGCTGGCACGGGGCTGTCGGCACTCCTCAGGCTTGGGAGGGAGGAAGAAGGGTTATTCCTGCACCACAGAGCAACGTGCCACCGACGGACTCGAGTGAGGGCTGAGGATAAAAAGAGGATTACGGCTTAAGGGAAGCTGCCGCTCCGGCAGCCCGGGCCTTCCAGCCGCGCTCCATCACAGCAGCACAGCCCAGCATCTCAGGGCTGTCACATTTGTGCCCACGACCCCGTGCCTGTGGAATCCCAGAGTGGTTCGAGATGGATGGGACTTGAAAGCTCATCTTGTTCCAGCCCCTGCCAGGAGCAGGGACATCTTCTACTAGCCCAGGTTGCTCCAAGCCCCATCCAGCCTGGCCTTGGACACTCCCAGGGATCCAGGGGCAGCCACAGCTTCTCTGGGAAACCTGTGCCAGGGCCTCAGCATCCTCACAGGGAGGAATTTCTTCCGAACATCTAATCTAATCCTGCCCTCTGTCACTTTAGAACCATTGCCCCTTGTGCTCTAAAACTCGTGCCCACCTCCTTTGAAAACATTAAGACTCAAAACCTCTTGTTTACATTCCAAGCTTGTGAAGCAGGCGATGCTTTTAAGCCCAGATTTGGTGCCATCTCTAGAAATGGGAATTTCAAACCTGTGCCGTTCTGCCATCCATCCAGAGAGCTTCCTCCCCAGGGCAAGACACAGCACTGATGTGGCAGCTCAGAAACCCAAGCCCCTCCAGGCGCAACAGATGTGCTCTTTCTTTTTCTGCTAATTGACTTTTGCTCATTTTCTACTACCTGACAGGTCATTGGCAACCTAGAAGACTATCGAGTACTTGTGATCATCAAGCTTCCAATGGCATTTACCCGACCAAAGCTGAGAGGCAGATATTCCCAGCCGAGGAGGGTGTCTCAGTCTGGAAAGAAGAGCTCTTTCTCTCCCTGAGGCTGTAGCAGAGCCCAGCACATTCTGGGCAGTTGTTTGCTCACACGCCATCCCACCCCAGAGCCAGCCTGAATTCCTTGTCCAGATCAGTCTGTGCTTGTTCTTTCCTTGTTTGCTTCACAGTTGCCGTTGTTTGTTCTCCTTCTGTGAGTCCCTGCTGTTTCAGCCTCTCTTTTCAAGGCTTTTGATAAATGGTGTCACAGAATCTTTGAATCACTAAGGCTGGAAAAGAGCCCCGAGATTATCAAGTCCAAGCCTTGAGGAGCAGCAAGCCCTCACCTGTGCCGAGGTTCTTTACTGCCTGAATTCCGAAGCATTGCCAGAAGCCACTCTGCCAAGTTCTTCACTTGACAAAGATGTTTTCTTCTCCACTGGGATCAGCCGAAGTTTTCTGGTCCAGAACATAACACCCACCGAGAAGCAGGCTGACTTTCCAGGTCCCAAATCCTGAGTCAGGGCTGTTCCGACACAACCCTTTTGTGTCTCCACCTGCCCTGCCTCCAGTGTCCCCTTGTAACACCCGAGCAGATCCTCCCAGGCCGGGCTCCTTTGCTTCCCTTATCCTCTGCCTTCCTTGGAAACCCAATTACATTTTCCTTTGCGTATCCCAGGAACCCCAAAGGAAAGCCACAACAGGTCTGTATGAGCAGCCCCTCTGGATTTCTTTGTTTTATTCTGAGCCCTTTGGAGGACATGCCCGTAGATGTGCCACCAGATGCACACCACTGCCCAAAAAGCTTATCCAGCTGGCAGCAGGGGCTACCTCCTCACATCTCCCCAAGGGCAGAAGGGAAGGGCAAAAATATCCCAAATTCCTTCCACCACAGCACTAAGTGCTCTAACTGCTAAGCTTTTACACCTGATAAAAGATGGGAGTCCTCAAATGCAGGGCAGGGAGCTCCCCAGCGCTTCAGCTGTGAGCTCAAAAAGCGGCTTATTTGGAAGGAGCAAGAGGCAGAGCCTGAACTGAAGGCAAATTGTCATTTTGGGATTGTCATAGCCACTAAAAACTAAACCTGATGGAGGACAGCACAGCAGGGCAGTGCCCCAGCTCCTCCAGAATGCCACTGGCTCGAGTTACTCCGTCAAAAGCAGGTATTTGTGCTAAGCCACGCTTAGGCACGCTCAGAGAGTGCCAAAACACACGGAAATTTTGGTAGAGTTGTTATATCCACGTGCTCTGGCTGAAGCGAGGAGTTAAACTCCGTGTATTTTTCTGCAGGACAAGAGACTGACTGTTCAAGAGACTGACAGTTCATTCCTGTTTACAGGAAAGGGATCCAGCTTAAATCCTAGTATCAGGAAAATTAATCCACAAACACCGGAGGTTTATGTCCAAAAAGGAGACAGAGGAGTCCTGTAACTTTACTCGAATAAAGAGAGAAACCAGGGGGCATTCCTCATGGGGTCTCTCAAATTTTTGGAGGACGCAGCCTCCTTTTTATCCTAATTTCCTGACCGAATTTCCCTCTCTCTTTCCCCATTGGCTGAGGTACTTGAGAGGTACAGACTTCCCGGAACGCCTAATTCCTAAGATTCCCTTCTAATGTATACCCCCCTTTGCCTTTTTTTAAAATTTCCTATGGAATTTATGGTTCTCCTCGTTATTTCTTTCATCTTTTGCTATTCAATTTCATTTATTAGCAGACCTACAGTTTACTGATAAAGACAAATCTCTCTTTCCATTCATCAATCAGTGGAATCCTTTCCCATCGTTTCTTTTATCTCTTAGTGCTAGTTTTTATCTACCAGCAGGCCCACAGTTTATTTGTAAAGACAAGTGCCTCATTCCTTTCATGTCCAAGAGCAGATTAAAAGCCTCTTCTCCCTGGTTTGGGCACAGCACTACTCAGAGCTCGCTCTCCCTGCCTCCTTTGTTACCCATTGGTGCATGTAAAACAAATGTCCACTTTGGCCACCATTATTTATAAAAGTTAAAAAAAGAGGATTTATGCTTGCCCGGGTGCAGAGGTGAAGTGGTTCAGTACTGAGCCACACTCAAAACGCATCTGACACAGGGCTTAAAGTATTTTAGGGCTGAACTTCAAACCTGAGCTGTGCCAGTGCTGTCCAAATCCTCCTAAGCCAGCTGGAAGTCAGTCTCCAAGTTTGGTAATGAGTTGGGAAGGGTTCACACAATAGTGGCTGTACGTTCAATGGAACAACACATACAGGCTTAAAATAAAAAGAAAAAACAGCACAAAATCAGATAATTACATCCAACAGGGAGAGCTGACAGAGTTTAATACTGTTTGTGCTGCTGAAAAGTGAAAGCCTCATCCTTTCTTTGTCGATCTGATGATTCTGATTTAAAATCCACTTGATGAATACAATTAATGGGCAGACTGGAGGTGGTTTGGTCAATACTTGCAACTTGTATTTAAATAGAGTGCTCACACCCAGTTCTACCAACCAGCCTGTTTGAGCCGATCCGAGGCAATTCATGCCTGTTAGCACGCTGTCAGCTAGAGAAACTTATTTGGTATTTAAACAAAAACCAGAAGAGCTGGCAGTTGGCTGGGGTGTAAGGTCCTTTCCAGCCCAAACCATTCTGGGATTCTGTATGCACTGCATGCATTTCCTCTACCATCTAATTAAAGTGCAGCTACTTTTGCTGGCAAATCCTGTACATCGCCTCATAAATTCTGTGTATTTCTTATTTTTATAAATCTCTTGTCTAGATATATAGCTTAAGGGTAATGCTTTTCATGGGAAAGATGAGCTCAAAATAAATCCCTTCATTCTCAGTTAAAGAAAAAATATTTCCATAATTCTAATTGAGCTGCATTAACCTCAAATTTTAAACTGCTTCAGATCACTTTTCTTCCACAGGCATCTCATTGACACAGTTATCATCAGACCTCTTCATAGGATCACAGAAGCACGGAATGGTTTGGATTGGAAAGTACCTCATAAACCATTTAGTTGCAACCCCTCCATGGGAGGGACACCTTCCCCTTTTGTTTTCTGCCAGCCTGGAAAAAAATCCCTACTTAGTTAAATTACACTGTTAATGTTTCCCCAAAAGGTTTTAACTAATTACTTTCAAGGGCAAGAGGAAACAAATAACAAAACCACTCTATTTTAGTGTCAAATACACACACACACCTCCTGCTTCAAAACCAACTCACCTCCCGGGAGCAAATCCCTGGGAATGGAGCGAGACCTAGTTTTCAAATTCACTCCATCAGCAGCTTGTGTTCTGAGCTCATGAAACAGAAACAGTTTTGGGGCAAAATAGATACTCAAGCTCTTTTTTAATGTTCCAATGATTTCCGAGTAACACGTGCAGACTCATCACCCGCGTGCCGCATGAATTGCAAATGACTGGAGGAAGGTGAGGGGGGAGGAATATAAATCCCAGCTCTTTCAAAGGTGTTCAGCCTCAATTCCCGTTGAAGGCTTGCAAAAACCTTTTGGTTGAGCTGCACGTGGCCTGTGTGGGGTATTTTGGTATCTGGGAGCAGAGTGGAGGTGGGAGCACAGCCTGTTAGAGGCACCTCTATCCCAAAAACGAAAGGGGTCAGGCGCTGCAGATATAAACAGGCCTGGGACACGCAGAAGAGTCAGGCCACACAGGTCCTCTCCCTGCTGATAAAAGCCCCCACGGAACCTTATCTTCACTGCAAAGAAGCAACCACATCTGGTCTCCGGGGTTTAGATGGTTAAGGTGTGCCAACACAGATTGGATTGGAGCACCAGCACCTGAGAGAACGCTGCGGGAACTTTTAGATGCCAAGCAAGCCATCAAGGCACACACTGTAACTGTGGAGACACAACTGCATCACTCCCGGGTGGAAGGCATCCAGGAATGATTTCCCAAGGTCAGGAAGGTGCAGTCCTGCAGCTGCATGCCACGACACTGATATAAACTGCTGCAACGTGAAATCAAGAGGAGTCAAGGCAAAAAAAGCACTCTATTTTAGTGGGTTTACACCGATATTATTTACAACCTAAGTGGGAGGTTTATTCTAATAGCCTGTGAAAGGAATGAGGGACTTGTCTTTACAAATAAGCTGTGGGCCTGCTGATAGATAAAAACAGCACTAAGAGATAAAAGTGAAAGGAATGAGGCACTTGTCTTTACAAATAAACTGTGGGCCTGTTGGTAGATAAAAACTAGCACTAAGAGATAAAAGAAACAATGGGCAAGGTTCCACTGATTGATGAATGGAAAGAGAGATCTGTCTTTATCAATAAACTGTAGGTCTGCTAATAAATGAAATTGAATAGCAAAGGAAGAAAGAAACAATGAGGAGAACCATAAATTCCATAGGAATTTTTTAAAAAAAAGGCAAGGAGGGGGTATACATTAGAAGGGAATCTTAGGAATTAGGCGTTCTGGGAAGTTTGTACCTCTCAAGTACCTCAGCCAATGGGGAAAGAGAGAGGACGGGAAATGAGGATAAAAAGGAGGCTGCATCCTCCAAAAATCTGAGAGACCTCAGGGGAATGCCCCATGGCCTCTCCCTTTATTCGAATCAAGTAACGGGACTCCTCTGTCTCCTTTTTGGACGTAAACCTCTGGTGTTGGCGACTTAATTTTCCTGACAGCCTGTATGAGAGAATTTGGGAAAGCTTGATGCCTGCGTTGGAGGCAGGAGGTGGAATCAAACAGCAGGACGCAAGGCTCAAAATGAGCAGGACGCAGGGCGCAAAATGAGCAGGACGCAAGGCTCAAAATGAGCAGGACGCAGGGCGCAAAATGAGCAGGACGCAAGGCTCAAAATGAGCAGGACGCAGGGCGCAAAATGAGCAGGACGCAAGGCTCAAAATGAGCAGGACTGCGAAGCCAGCAGCTGCTTCTTGCTTGCTCCTCTCCTCTTTATTTTGCTTCCCAGGGCAGAAGATTGAGCTCACACTGCAAACAGAAGATGCTGACTGCCAGCAAGGAGCGCTGCAGGCTGGAGCCCTGCTCAAGGACGGCTGATCAGAGCCAGCCGGGTCCCTGAGGTCGCTCCAGCATTCCCAAGCCTCTCTGAGGGCTCTGCCTGGCACAGCACAATCCTGGCACAGGGCTTGCTGCGGCAAATATGTCGTGGGAGGGCCGCTGTCGAAACCTTGGGTTTCTAGAGAGAACACACAAACGATTGTTTGGGGAAAAGCTATCTACCCCCCCCCTTCCCACCAGTTTCATCCCTGGGTGAAAACTCCCTTTTTCCATCAGCTTGAGCCCACCCCTAACGCTTCTTGACGCCGCAGCCTCTTAAACGGATGCTGGTTTTCGCCACTCCTACACAAACTGGCATGAACACAGCACCAAAACCAGTCGGTGGAGAATCTGTGACCATCCCACCACTGGCAGAAGACACAGTCCACAAAGAGGTGAATAGGGGAAGAGATGAGCCTTTCCCAGATAAAAGGACATAGAACTACAGGTGCAAGGGGCTCCTGGCAGGCTCAAAGTGCTCTTCACCTGAAAGATGCTGCTTTGAAGTCACTTCTGGTAACGGCTCTAATTAATTGTTGCCAATACAACCCCGGTGAGTGTAAATGAGCCCTCTTAGCAGCGTTTCGCACTTTACATTTCTAGCTTCACAACAGGAGTAGAAGAGGAGCGAAAAATTGGTTTATTCAGGTATTGGGGAAGAGGCTCCTGGTTGTTACTAAGGAAAAAACGGAAAGACAAACTTTTTCTCTATAGTTTCTGGATGGGGAGTGGGGGCAAAAATTTAGTTCTAGTTTGTTACTGTGCTGCTCTATTTTTAATTAGCAATAAATTAATCTTCCCCAAGCCTAGTCTGTTTTGCTCATGACTGATTGGAGAGGGATGTCCCTGCCCTTATCTGAACCCACAACATTTTTCACCTCGTTTTCTCCCGTCCTGCTGAGAGGGGACTGAGCGGCTTGGTGGGCACCTGGTGACTCTCCAAGGTTCATCCTGGCCAAGTAAAGCAGAGGCTCCAGCAGATCAGAAGTCAGAAATCAGCTATTTTTCTTGATGATCAGCTTGGAGAAAGCTGGCTGGTACATCGGTGGAGAGGGCGTAGCTCCTACATCCGAAAGGGATTCACCTGCCCATCCTCAAAGGGCAGCACGCTGCACCAGAGGAGAGTTTGGCTCAACAGAAGAAAGCAGCTGCTTCTCCCAGCCTTGGGGGAAGTCCTTGGCTGTGGTGGCAGCTCAGCAAGGCTCGGACCAGAGATGCTGGGTTAGCAAACCACAGAGGCTGTGCCAATGCCAACAGACCAGCTGTGCGTGTGGACAGCAGGGCAGAACCCCAGCGACCAGGAAACACACAAGCCTTGAGGGGGAAAAAGAAAAAAAAAAGATTAAAAGGATAAAATTACTTAGGCATTGCTGTCATTTGCAGCGACAAAAAACTTCAGGGTGGAGGGTAAGATGCAAAACGATGAGTAAGCAGCCTGACAAAGGTAAGGGGCAGGAAAAGAGTGGCCCTGGTTGTCAGGTACCCTGCTCCAAACATGGCTCTGTGCAGCCACCAGGACACTGAGCATGGGACATGCACCGCACTATCTGCCTGCTGCCTGAGCTGGGGCTACAAACGTACCAAGCCTGCTCTCGCGTGTTTGCGGTGAACCCAGCCACCGTGCCGGAGCAATTCCGCGTGCTCGCGATGAGCTTTGTCCTCTTCACAGCCAGTTTCACCCTTTGCGCAGAGCAGCGAGCCAAAGCCCACGGACAAATTTAATTCGGGATAAAAACGCGCTCGCCAGCGCGGTTTAGTCATGCTTCACTGCCTGGTTCCACTGCAAGCAGATGCGGCTGAGTTGTGTCCAGCCACTTTGGTTTTGCTAAATTTGGGGATAAATAACACAAGAGTAGCATTTGCGCACAAGCACGAAACTGGAGATTTATTTCTCCTGGTACAACTTTCATTTGTGCAATGCGTACCACAGAAATCCAGGATGAAAATGTTAGTTCCAGGAACTACAGCGTGCTCAGAAAGCCTTTCCCAGGCAACTTCAAATCACCCATCATAAAGTACTCGCTGCATGAGGTTTTGCCAAGTGGGTGCTTCTGGAGTTTATTTCACCAGCCAGGAATCTCTGGGACTGATTTCCTCTGCTATCACCAGGACAGCAAGGGTTTCACTGCTGTTTCAGGGACCAGCACTTAAACATAGCCCATAGTTTTTGTTTGTCCCTTCAACGCAGCCCAAAACTTCCAAAAACACCTTAAAAAGAAACGCAAATCCTGTGATAAACCAGTTCTGTCACAAACCACATTGCAGCAGGAGAGTCACATTGTAAATTATAAAAAAATATCCTAGAGCAAAAAAAAAACCCCATCACAAGCACCTGTAAATTGTGAATGAAGGTTAATGATACACAAATGATTGTGCTCCCAAATTTCCATCTGCAAGCAACTGGATGCTGCAGTGCTCAGCACACTCAGCCATCAATAACTTCACCACATCAGCTCTGTGCTCAGGTTTCCAGTGCTACAACCCCTCATGGAGTTTTCTTTTGGAGTAAAGGATTCAAAATCTTTTCTGTCACCTCTCTGGGGTCATGAGCTGTTTATGAAAGTAATTAATACAAAGGGAAACTGCAGAGATCCTGCGTCCTTTTCGAGTAAATTTGATTTTCAGAGGTGCCCTGGCAGAGCCAGCAGGAGGAAAGGACTGCAGAGTCACTGCTCCTGTGTGCACAGGTGAGCTGCTAACGCTGAACTCAACCTTCTGTCCTTTCAAAAGCAGGGTTAGGGCCAGTCCTTTGTTTTACCAGCACACACGAAGAGCCTTGAAGCACATATTGGTACTAAAACACTTCCAGTAGCATCACAGAGTCATGGAGTGGCGTGGGTTGGAAAGGACCTTCAAGCCCATCTCCTTCCCATCCCTCCTGCCATGGGCAGGGACACCTTCCACTGTCCCAGGCTGCTCCAAGCCCTGTCCAGCCTGGCCTTGGACACTTCCAGGGATCCAGGGGCAGCCACAGCTTCTCTGGGCACCCTGTGCCAGAGCCTCCCCATCCTCACAGGGAAGAATTCCTTCCTAATATCCTGTCTAAATCTACTCTTTCAGCTTAAAGCCATTCCCCCTTGTCCTGTCATGATGCCCAATTTATTTCTGCACTAGCAAATTTTGCAAGCGTGATGAGGATCATTAAATACCTCACCACAAGCAACCAGTGTAATTCCCAAAGTATTGACTGGATGATGAAGTAGCATTATTACAGGAGACCTTAAACACTGGGAAATTAAAACACCGCATGGCTGTGAGAGACGCCTGTCATTAAAGGGCTTAGCAATCCAGTGCAGAGAACATCTATAACACTTTTAAAATATGCTTACATGCCATAAATCACTGTCCCACAATAATACATGCACATTAGATTCATAACAGCATAATTACATGACAATTACCATACAGCAGTAATTAAAGGGAAACCCTGTGTGCCATCCAAGGCTGCTTCTTTGAAACAGACTAAGTATACAAGGAAAATATCATTAAGCAACAGAAGGTGAGCTGTTTCCTGATGATAATTACATTACTGGCTGTATTTTCAATTAGGTCACTTCTAAAACATCAGACTAGTTCAGGGGAGGCTGAACTTGTTCAGGATTTTGTTGCCCACAGGAATCCTGCTGCAGAGGAGCCCAGGTGGTCATGGACTTACCTACCAATCTCATTTGTTAAAAGCTTTAATTGCAAGTAGGTTTTGCCCCTTGGCAGACTTTTGGGCAGCTGCCTAATTTCTATAATGGCCTAACACAGACTTCAGCCAAAAGCAGGAGTCATTGCATGTTGCTGAAGAAAACATTCAGCCCAGGAGAGCTGAACAATAAATGCAGTTTTTTTAGCTGCAGCGAGATTTTGCAGAGGTGAGAAGCAGCTACATTTCTATGTGTTTTGGTAAAGCTCTGCCAAACAAAAGGGCCTGAGGAATAAGCCAGATGAGAGGGGAGGGCATAGGAAAGTATGTGCAGTGCTCACAGCGGGGCTGACAGCTCAAGCTGCGAGGATCTGCTCACTGGGGACACAAAACCAGCCCGGGAAGCACAGCTGAGCTCTCCTACACTGGCATCAGAAGCACTGAAGAATTTAAGGACTCCATTTGGGACAACTCATTTAAATGCCTTGGACTCCAAGCAGCAGCCTAGAGGTGGGGGAATGCAATAATGAGCCCGAGTGCTCAGGTCCCTGCCATTACAGAAGCATTTTAACCTCTTTGGAGAAGCTGCAGCAACTGGTGAACTTCAAAGCTCAGCCTACAGACATGTGCTCTATGGCTAGGGAGGGATGACTGCTATTTTTATATGTGCTTTCCTGGGAAAAGCCAGCATTTCACAAACAAGTTCAGCTAGAGAAATCATTGTATATTCATTCCTTGCTCCCTCAAAGGATACAACTTCCAGGATCCTCCCCAAGAGCAGCTCCAGCAAAGCTCAGATGGATGGCTCTGGGTTTACCCTTCCCCAGGTTGTCTGAGGCAGCGAGTTATTAAAAAACTAGCTGTTCTCATCATTATCGTGACCTAATAGGTCACAGATGGCACAAAACATTATGGCATCCTGAATTCTGTGCCCATTCATGCTGTTGTTTGCTCAAAAAAAATTAATCTCAAAGGCTGCCAAGCCCTGTCTTGCTCAGAATCACCTTTTTACCTTCTCACCATCTGCTCTGAGACCTCGGGGGCAAGTCAGTGTGAGTCCAGCCTCGGCTGCAGCTCGCTGGGCTGCATCACGTTTGAAACCACGCAGCACAAAATGCACCTCGGTGCTACCGATCCCTCCAGGGGAGGCAGCGCTTCACTGCCCCATCCAGCATTACCAGGAGCTCTGGAGGTGGGTACCCTCAGTCTGAGCCCACCTACAGCACAGCCCCATCCACCAAAATCCTTCTTCAAAATCAGCCAAGCCTGATAGTGGATGACGTCCAAACCCACACTTACCTGGTCCTCTGTCTCCTGAAACCTCATCAGACAGGCTGAATTATTCCCTGTTTCTCATCTCATACCTCTTTGCTAGCATGGATACTCTGTCTTAGACCTCATTTATTTTTGGGCCTATTTTGGGCCTTTGCAACTTGCGGAGTCACTTCAAATTCTCCTCTGGCCTCCAATACTTTTTTTCCACGCCAGTTAGGCCAAAAGGAGACATTTTTTGCAGGCTAAATAAACAGAAAACGGGATGAAAGAGGTGGTCACAGCCCAGATTTCAGCACTGAACATGTCATACATGGCCTTTTCTGTACAAAAAACCCAGATAAACCCCAAAATCTGATTATGTAGATTATTCTCTCACGTCACACTTTGATACTCTTAGGCATTTCAAGGCTCCTAACATGCCTTTCAGAGAGAAGGGCTTGCATGAGTCCCTCAACAGAGAGCTAGGAAGGAGAGGGGGGAAAAAACGTGGATTTATCCTCTCATTCAGCAAGCCACCAGAGCCCCAGCAGGAAGGTGGGGGAGCCTGGCATGCTGCCACACGAGAAAGCCCAAGGAAAGCTGTTCTCTTTTGAGGCAGCCATATGGAAACGAAGGCTGCGGCTGCAGCACGGCGAACGCTGCTCCTGCAGCAGCGTTGCTCTACTCGCAGAGCAGACCTGCTACACACAGGCAACGGGAGAGGGGAGCGTGTGGGCTCACTGAGCCCGCAGGATAAACAGCGAGTTCCTCTGGAAAGAGAGCTGGTGATGCAGAAGGGGAGAACGCAAACCTGCGGACAAACCCCGCGGCAGCGTCGCCTCGTCCGGAGCGCGCGGAGCTCCGATGGATGGGTCGTTGTCTTGGGGTGATTCTCTGACCATACTGTATTCCCCATCGCCTGCTTGATCTCTAGTGTACCTCTAAATTGCAAAGGGGAGAGAGAAGCCGAGAGAACTCTTCAAAGCGGCCAGCTTGACCTTGCATCCAGAATGTTTTGCATTCTTTTCTCTCCCGATTCTGACAACATTTGTTGGTTGGAGGACTTTTGCTCTCTAGTCTCTTCGGCTTTCAGCGGAGAAGGGACTGTGATCTGCCTCAGCAGCTTCTGTTCCTTTTTGGACTGTTCTTGGCTTGCTTTTCATTCCAACCTAGCTCCCATCTCCGGCCCTGCTCGGCGGGACCCGCCAAGGGGGATCGTCGGACCCTGCCTGGCCCGGCCCAGCTCAGGACTGCAGATTTCCCCTACAGAAAGAACTCTAAAATCCATAGTCCTCTTTTAGGGGACGGGGGAGGGGGTTTCAATATCCTGTTGGCCCTGTGACAGCAGGGGACTCTGTTTGCTAAATATATAGGTTTTTTTCACTTTCACTCACGAAATTATTTTCCCGAACCCGTGCGGGAGGTGCTGCCGGGGCCTGCTTGCCTGGCAGGCAGGAGAGAGAGAGAGAGAGACGCCCCTCTCGGGTTGTTTCCTTCTGGAGTTGTGTCCAAACCGGCACAATCATCCAGAAGGACCCGGACAAGCTGGAGCACTGGCTCCCTGGGAACCTCATGAGGTTTAACAAGACCAAGAGCTGATGCTGCACTTGGGTCCAGGCAACCCCCAGGATCAATCCAGGCTGGGGGATGAACAGATGGAGCAGCCCTGGGAGAAGGACTTGGGGGTGCTGGTGGGTGAGAGCTGGACCTGCCCCAGCCCTGAACCCATCCTAGGGAGAGCTCAGCAGGAAAGGGGGGATTCTGCCCCTCTGCCCTGCTCTGGTGAGACCCCACCTGCAAGGGCTGTCTCCAGCCCCGACTCCAACAGCAGAAGATGTGGAATCGCTGGAGTGAGTCCGGAGGAGGCCACAGAGATTATCAGAGGTCTGGAGCACCTCTGCTGTGGGGAAAGGCTGGGAGAATTGGCATAGTCCAGCCTGGGAAAGAAAAGGCTTTGGGGTAACCTAATGGTGGCCTTCCAGTAGCTGAAGGGAGCCTAAAAGGAAGGTTTAGCATTTTAGCAGTACTTGGCTGGCAGAAAGAAGTTCAGAGTCACGTTAAATTCTGAGTATCTTTGGAAGAAAGCTGTGTGTCTTGTCCAGTGAGTCACTGGTGTGTTACCACTGCCAAGGGAAAGAAAGGGTAAGAGGAGCACTGCTGTTACCCAGGACTACCTAAATACTTGTGGTTTTGGTAACCAGGGGGAGACACAGCTGCACTGCAGGGGCTGCACTGCAGCACAGCAAAAAAGCCAGCCCTGTCCCACCGGCCACCCTGTTTGCACAACCACTCAACCCCAACCCTATAGCCAGCCTCATAAATCCCAGATAAAAGAGATGTCTCTGCGGTAAGATGCTGGCTGGGGCACAGGGCCCCACACTGAGGGCCTGCTTCGAGCACCGTGGAGAAGCTGAGGCAGCCACTTCCCTGCTCCACCTTCTCCTGGTTCAAAGGCAGCAAGAAATACTCCCTCACTGAAAGGTGAGGGGGCCACTAGCAACTGCAGGGACTAATTGCACCCGTAGTGGCCTGACAACATGGGACTGGAGTAGGTATTGCACTACGCTAAAAGATGTTATCAAAGTTTTACCCCAATTTTGTTTCCTTTCGTACATACTTTCAACGCCCTCCAAGCCTTCAAAGTTGCAGTCAAATAATTTTTAGCAGATCAAGGTGACCTAATACTTTTACACGGCGCATTTAAAACTGATTTATTTACCAAAAGCTGCCTAAAATACGTGGAGCTCAACTTGAATGTGTTAGGCTTGGCTAAAAGCCACCCTATTCTCTACTGAAGGCAGGAGTGCTATAGAAAGTAAATACCATCCTACTGTCTCCAGGTTTCTGTTAAACCCTTAGAAAAAAAAAGAAGGTTAAATTAAAAAAAAAAATTGTATTTGACAGTTATTTCCATATCATGAAATACAGGAGCACTTGGGCTGCACTAAGGATTAAAACACCTATTGCCAGGGACAGCTTAGAGCAGAGTTGCACAAGCAAAATAAGAATATAACGAAATAGGAGCATCATGCCTACGGGATTTTCACAACCCTGTTTCAAGTTCTTTGCTTCCTGCATTCACCAACAACATTCCCAGGTTTCTCTCACAACCCTCTTTTGTGTTCTTTGCTTCCTGCATTCACCGACGACATTCCCAGGTTTCTCTCACATCCCTGTTTCGTGTTCTTTGCTTCCTGCATTACACCGAGGACATTCCCAGGTTTCTCTCAGAACCCTCTTCGTGTTCTTTGCCTCCAGCATTCACCAACAACATTCCCAGGTTTCTCTCACATCCCTGTTTCGTGTTCTTTGCTTCCTGCATTCACCGACGACATTCCCAGGTTTCTCTCACACCTCTCTTTCGTGTTCTTTGCTTCCTGCATTACACCAATAACATTCCCAGGTTTCTCTCACAACCCTCTTTCATGTTCTTTGCTTCCTGCATTACACCGACGACATTCCCAGGTTTCTCTCACATCCCTCTTTCATGTTCTTTGCCTCCTGCATTCACCGACGACATTCCCAGGTTTCTCTCATGACCCTCTTTCGCGTTCTTTGCTTCCTGCATTCACCAACAACATTCCCAGGTTTCTCTCACAACCCTCTTTCATGTTCTTTGCTTCCAGCATTCACCAACAACATTCCCAAGTTTCTCTCATGACCCTGTTTCGCGTTCTTTGCTTCCTGCATTCACTGACGACATTCTCAGGTTTCTCTCACAACCCTCTTTCATGTTCTTTGCCTCGTGCCGTACAGTGATGACATTCCCGGGTTTCTCTCACAACCCTCTTTCATGTTCTTTGCTTCCAGCATTCACCAACCACATTCCCACGTTTCTCTCATGACCCTGTTTCGCGTTCTTTGCTTCCTGCATTCACCAACGACATTCCCAGGTTTCTCTCATAACCCTGTTTCATGTTCTTTGCCTCGTGCCTTACAGTGATGACATTCCCAGGTTTCTCTCACAACCCTCTTTTGTGTTCTTTGTTTCCTGCATTCACCGACGACATTTCCAAGCATCCCCCATTTTTGACAGCCCCTTGCTTATCAAAGGCTCGCATTCCAGGTGGAATTTGGCACTGGTTTCGCTCGCTTCCTCCTTGTCCCCCTCTCCTTTTCCCTTTGACTGGTACTCCAGAAGGGAACAGGAGTATAATGCCTGCCTTTTCACGGAGTGTGTTCACTCTTCAGACTCCTTGGTCCTCCCCTCTATTCAGCCCTTGCTCCGTGGAGCTCACCCTCACAGAGATTGAACCGCCAGTGCCTTTGCTGCCGCTGCTTTCTCATCTTCCCACGCTGCAGGCTGCTATTGCATCTCCCCGGCCGACTCCACCTCTCCTCTTCCCACTCTCTTTCCTCTTTAGATTCACTTCAAGGCCAGCTTCCTCTCCTTGCTGCTGGGCTCACGCAGCTGGGAGTGCAGTAAAGCAGGGGGAGGGGAGCGGAGCAGGGAGCTTTTATTCAGCGATGCTTCCTTAAGCAAGCAGCTGCTTTGAAGCCCCAAGGTCCAATTTCAGCTGCTGAAGTTGCCAGTAATAAAAAAAACAGCTAAATATAACACTGCTTTCAAAAGGCAGGTTTGAGATGGGGGACTCCACTGTTAAAGCTGCCTGGCTAAAACACGAGCAGAATCTGTAAATACACCGCTTGGATGTAACAGCCAATAAACACCTGCTGGAAGGAATATTTGGGAAGAGGAATTTTGGACCCATAGGCTCTCAACCACACCTCTCCTGTTCTGCTCCAAGCCCTGTGCAAGGCGCTCCTGCTCAGCCCTGCCAGCCTCCCCCACACCTCCTCACTCAAGGATGGAGCACGGGCAGGGAGAGGGACCCGGCAGGGAGCACCCACAGCTCTGCTCCCAAATCTCTGCTGGGCGTTCTGCAGGCACTCACCCCCTCCTCAGGGCAAACGTGATCATGGAATCACAGAATAGGTTGGGTTGGAAGGGATCTTAAAGCTCATCTCATTTCAATCCCTCTTGCCCATGGGCAGGGACACCCTCCACTATCCCAGGATGCTCCAAGCCCTGTCCAGCCTGGCCTGGGACACTTCCAGGGATCCAGGGGCAGCCACAGCTTCTCTGGGCACCCTGTGCCAGGGCCTCAGCACCCTCACAGGGAAGAATTCTGTTGCTTCCATGGTAGCAGCTAAATAGAAGTGAAGGCCTTGAGGAATTCCAATTTACATCAACGCTCCGGAGACCACAGGTTACACCGATGGCAGAAGGCAGCAGGAACGAAGAGCCTTGACAAGCAAAGCTGCCATTCTTTGCAAAAAAAAAAAAAATAGAAATGTTCTATTGATTTTGGTAGTCTGTTTGGATGCCAAAACTTACCCACAGCGAAGCCTGAAAGGTGCTGGCGAGAAAGCAGTTAAGGAATAGGCTGGGTGGCACGGAAAAATCACACCACTGGTACTGTCACTGCAAAGAAAGTCTGCCTGCCAGGTCTTAGGCACCTACAAAATCACACCTCCAGGTCACTGGAGCCAAAATAACTCACTGAGGAAAAAAAAACCCCAACCAAACAGGAATAACAAGTCTAAAAATAGCAACATTTGAGTTTATGGTTTTGGACAATAGTATTTTCCACCCATTCATTTAGCTGGAACAAATTCTCACCTTTTCCAGGGTCTGAATTTGCAATTCCTTGTATCCATCTATTCCTGTAGCACTCCTCTTCCCCTGCTGCCCTTTCCCTAGTTATTTCCTCGTAAAACAAATGCATTTTGCCCCCTCACAGCTGATCACTGCAATGCACATAACTCATAAAAATCTATATTCGGTAGTTTCCACTCTCTCCCTCTCTTTACATGCACTTTTCTGATACAAGAAGTCCAGGCATGAAAATATTCTTAAAACCATATCCAAGCTGCATTGGAAATAACACTTTTTTTACACAACTGGGTTTGGGGTGGGGTTTTTTTTTATGTTATTCCTGATGATTACCATGGTTGTAAATGAAAGGCACATTTTCCTTCCTTTTCTGAAGAGACTGAAGGATGGGGAGGGAGTTGATCCTTCCTCTCTACCCAATACTAGGGAAGCTACACCTGGAGGAGTGCTGTTAAATTTAGGGTCCCCCTGTACAAGATATGGATTTACAGGAGAAAATCCAGCAAAGGACCAAAAGAGGATGAAGGGACTGAGGCATCCTTCATGTTAGGACAGGTTGAGAGAGGAGCAGGGACTGCTCAGCCTGGAGAAAAGGCTCAAGGATGGTCAAATCAATGTGTCCAAGCACCTGATGGGAGGGAATGAAGGGACAAGAGGCAATGGGCACAAACACACACACACAAAATTCCATCTGAGCCCAAAAAACCCCTTTTTGACCGTGACACTGGTCACACACCAGAACAGGCCGCCCAGAGAGGTTGTGGAATCTCCAGCTGTGGGGATATTCAGACCCCAGCTGGACAGTCCTGGACAGGCTGCTGTCAGTGACCCCTCTGCAGCAGCAGGTTTGGGCTGGGTGATCCCTTCCAGCCTAAACTACACGAGTTCAAAGTGAGGACCTCTGGGAGATCAGGCAAAACCCATTTAGTGACACTGCCCCACCAGTTACCACCACAGCTCTGGGGTAGGACCAGGGGTTGGAATGAAGTTCATGCAGGAAACAGCATCCTGCAGCCCACGCCTCCTTCACCGCCTGACCAGGGAACAGCTGGCACACCTCACCCAAACCCTCACCCAGCCCTCTCTGGGACTAGAAATGCCAACAGCATGGAGTTTCTCTTCTCTCCACTGGAGGGGAATGTTGATTATCTGCAGCTTTTGATGTGCATTTCTCTCCCTCCCCACAGCAATGGATAAGTCAGCTCGCCTTGAGCAGCATCTGGATCAGCTTTGGACACGTGTGTGTGCCGGCAGCAGAGATGATGTTGCACTCTGGCTCAATCCATAAAAAAGTGATTAAATGTCCAGAAAAGATGCTGGCCACTTACACACCCTTGCTTGAAGAGTGAAGATTTGATGCATCTGAAGGACAAACCCTTTTTCACCCTTATTTGTTTCCAAAAGCTGCCTGTGGCTGGCTCGGTTCTCCAGCTAGGCAATGATGGATCTATGCCAGGTGTCACAGCAAGTAAGCCCAGCACCTGACTTCACTGCAGCTTCCTTAATGCAGGGGACACCATCTGATGCTTCCAGGGGTCTAGTTTTATTTCATGAGTCTTATCTCAGATGTCCTGACCAGTAGCTTTGACCACAGCTGCATTCTCACACAAGTCACTGCACACCTTGAGTCAGGAGAGCTCACTGAGCTCCTTTTTTAAAGCTGAGCAGAGACAGCACAAAAAATATCCCCTTTTACTCAGAGTTGAAATTAGGGCCTTTGTATGCAGTCACAAAATGCAGTCGACTGACTCACAGCTGAGCGAAAAAATAAAACCAATTTGCTTTTAAATCACACTTTAAACCCACTTTTTCCCTAGGAAAGGTTTAAGAACAAAAACTGGACTAATAATATGTCAGAATCCCTCAAGGTAAACAAAAGCTTAATTGCAAAGAACAGGAGAAAAGTGAGGTTTGCTACTGCCAGAAGCCCCTTTTCCTTGTGTGTGACTCAGCCAAAGGCCTGCCAACGCTGACCTGCGCCAAAGAGAGCTCCTCTTCTCAGCTCTCACATAAGCATCATAAATCCAAATTGTTAATTGCACCCAGAAGACAGCACTGAGGTTTGTAAAGCACTGGAGCAGGCTGCCCAGGGTGGGCACGGAGTCACCATCCCTGGGGGTGCTCAAAAAGCTGTGGCACTTGAGGACGTGGCTTAGTAGTGATCATGATGCTGGGCTGATGGTTGGACTTGATGATGTGAAAGGTCTTTCAGAACTCCACGGTTCCGTGGCCATCAGGTGGAGGAGAGGAGCCTGCCGAGAAGTGCTCGTGCTCCTCATCTCTTCACGATCTTCAGTTCGCCTATCAAGAGCCCAAAGGCACAGACACCTTTGGGCTCAAAGCCCTTGAAGATGTGGTGGTATAAAACACATCCCTTTTCAGGTAGGGGATGATGAATGGTGTTGGAGCAACCCCAGCCAGAGGCTTGGCTTCGTTTGCAGGAAACCCTGGCAAGAGGCAAAGTAAAGGGAATTATATTATGGAAAAGCATAGAACGGGTTGGATTGGCAAGGACCTCAAAGCTCATCTCATTCCACCCCCTGCCATGAGCAGGGACATCTTCCACCGGACCGGGTTGCTCCAAGCCCTATCCGAGCTTGAACACTTCCAGGAATGATGAGTGCACAAACTCTCTGGGCAACAGCAAAGGGGGTTTAGTGTCAGGTGACTGCCCCAACAAGGATGTGTTATCCGGCAAAAACCAAGCTAAACCTCAAGTCACAGACTCCCGCTCAAATATTTTAGAGCTACGACAGTCCCCTTAGGGACAGGGCAGTGTCACCTTGCTGGGAAAGCCTGGAAAGATCACCTTTTCTCACACTGCAAGCAGCAGCCAGCCTTAAAGCCTTGATATGCTGCTAAGCCTAGAAATAGGAGAGTCAGCTTGTCTCCTGTTCCACCCATTTCTGTGCAGGGCTTGAAAGATTTATTCTGTGCAATAGTGAGCACAACCACAGCCCTTACTTCTTTCCTGGCAGCTCTATTAAAACATTGCATTCCTTGATTAGGTTAAATCATTTCGTGTCAAGATTTACACCAACCCTAAAATAAGTAATTTTGCTATGTATGATTTTTCTTTAGTAAGCTTGGGGGGAACGTTGCCTAACCTCTAAACAAAACTGCAGTTAAGAGCTCAGTGCTCACCACTCCTGAAAAACAGCAGCTTGGCATCCCCAAGAGATGGCTCTATCCAGAGGTCTGGAAAAGCCAAGTCATAACAGATTTATTTCTAAAAAGATTATCTGACAAACGCTGACAGCTTCTGAGCTTAGCTGTCCAGCTGAGCCCTGCTCGTTCCTGCCCACCTCCACTACAGGCAGCAGTAGGAGCAGGACAAAACCACAGCCCCACTCCACACTCGTGCCTCAAAGGTGTCCATTCCTAGGCACAGAATTCCAAATCCAGCCGTAAGTTTTTGGCCTCGGCATGATCCTGGAATTTTTGGCTAGACAAACTTAAACCCAGCTCCTGAGGCGAGTGCTGATGGGACATTCCAGGTGCCCAAAAGTCAGCTGGCACTTGGCTCTCCTCTGCATCAAAGGGACCAGCAAGGTAAGACAGTGATGGCCAAGGCAAAGACAACTTGTTACTGGAACTTGTTGGATTATTGCACTGCCAATCCCTCGGGCTCCCATGTGATTATTTTACAAGCTAAAACACCCAGGCAGCAATAATTCTCCGAAAACAAACAGAGGCCTAGACTCAGCATGAGGAAATTACTTGTGTTCTTAGGCAGTTTTTAAAGGTGCAGTCCACCCCTTGCAGGGACCTTTTCTCCACCCCCCTCATTGAGTACAACTCCCTGCAGTTCAGAAGCTCGAGCTGTCCTTGTGGATATCTCTGCTCAGGACTTTTCAGGATACTTCACACTGGCAAGACTTTGCTTCTGCCACAAACGCGGAAACACGGCTTTGAAGTTACAGTTGAAAGACGCAGCTTAAAGACACACCTAAGGCTTTACTGAGCAAAGAAACTTTCAATAAGGAAAGGAACAACCACAAGCACTAGTCAGTGATTAACTTATTCAGAAGACAAAGGAACCTTGTTTGTGTGTGGAGTATCCTCCAGAGCAAGAAACATAAGGAGATCATGTTGGTCCATTCTCACTGCAGAATTCACACAGATGAGGCTGAAGCACCTCTCACCATCATTTCTAAATTGCAAAGCAATGGATAATTATTTAACTTACTTTCAGAAGTAGGAAGTCCACTAGGGCACCTACATCCAACACTTTCCCCCAGTGTGCTGATTAAGTAGCCGAGAGTTGTTTGCATCAGTTGTTTTATCGTTTCAGCAACGCCATACTCACAGCACACAGAGAGGTGGAACAGCTGGAGGATCACAGGAGAAGGAAATCACAGCTCCTGGTGGCCAATTTCCTCGGGTTCCAACGCTGCAGGAGGTGCAGTGCCTCTCCCAGGAGCGCATTCCTGAGGAAAGCAGGCAAAAACAAACCACAGACTTCAATAAAAGAGCCTAAACCCCTACGAGGCATTTCATAATCTCACAGCACTCAGGCTTAGAGCAGGATGTGCACCTGCCTTCCTGTCTGCACATTTAGGGCAGAATCAGAAACATTAAAGCATCTTCTGGCAGGGTCAGTGGATCATGACAAAACCCCGCAGCACAGAATCACGGGGAGCCTGGCACGTGGCCGGGGGGCTTCCAGCAGCGTCCTAGGACAGCAGGCACACCAACCCCATCCTCAGATCCTTGTGTAGCACAGGAGGCAAGTCAAGACTCTAGAAAGCAAGATTTAGGTTCCCAGACCGGCAGCTTCCCCCTCTTCTCTTCTCATCCCACCCCAAATTACAGCCCCACGTTTCAGCCTTCATTTATAGCCTTGTGAGGAACGAGGCACAGCTGGGGCAGAGCCTGTGCCCTCACCCAAACAGCTGCACCTGAAGGACCTCCCCAGCAGCACCCGGAGCCATCAGGGTCACTGTGGCTCCAGCAGGGAGGTGCCAAGAGATAGTGGGAGATTGAGAAGCAGAGCGCCCACCACAACCGTGGCAAGGGCACCTAGGGCAATTTGGGGTGGGTTATTTCGTTGGAGCCTCTACTGCACAGCTGTGGAACAGCCCAGTAGCAATCCAGGGCCCGAGGGAACGGCTGGAGCTGTGTCAGGGCAGGGTCAGGCTGGAGATCAGGGAAAGATTCTTCCCCCAGAGGTGCTGGGCACTGCCCAGGCTCCCCAGGGAATGGGCACGGCCCCGAGGCTGCCAGAGCTCCAGGAGCGTTTGGACACCGCTCCCAGGGTGGGATTGTTGGGGTGTCTGTGCAGGGCCAGGATTTGGACTGGATGATCCTCATGGCTCCCTCCCAGCTCAGGAGATTCTGTGATTCTGTGATTTGTCGATGTTTTAGCTTTGTGAGCACAAAACTGATCAGTGCTCAGCACCCAAATTCCATCATATAAAAGGAGAATTTTGCCTTTCAGACCTGCTCTGCTCTTGACAACAACCTCCTATCTTAAGTTTTTGATAGCTTGGATTGCAAGAAGAGCACATGAAGCGCTATCCTCGGGATTACACTGGGCTATGATATTAACTTTTATTTATTAAATTCCCAATGAGCAGCCCTACCACAAGTTTCTTTTTACAGCTGTTCAAATTAAACCTGTGTGACCTGTCACCCTGTAGTCAGTCTGAGTGTTATCTCTGCTGAGAAACACAATGGAGAACAACAACATTCTGTCTTGCACAGCCAAATAATTTTTAATCACCTTAGCCACAGGACCCCTGTTGGTAATCTGTCCTCTGGGCCTTCCTCGTTCTTAAAGCAGAGGCTGATAGAGAATTCAATTAATGTGTCCCCTAAGGATAACACATTCAATCACACTAAGTGAGGAAAAGCGTGCTCAGATGGAAGAGAAACTCCAGCTCCAAACTTCCAGTGGAAAGTCTGTGTCCCAGTGGGCAGAATACCATTAGTCTCACGAAGTAAGGAAAGGCTTTGGGGTTTTTGCCTTGGCAACAAAAAGCTTTGTTGCTGCTGATTTTCCCCCCTTTTAGGATGATCTGCCATCTTAATCCAGGGAAGCCCAAAGGATTTCTTGGGGTCAAACCTTCATAAGATCAGTGTCAGGTCTGTTGCGCTGATTCGGTTTTCCCCATCTGTTGAAGAATATGGAAATCCTATATGCCACCACTTCCACTGCTCGGGTGCCTAAAACATTATCCAGTTAGCAGGGAAAAAAGCATGGATGGAATCCCAATCCTTTTGGAAGGGCAGAATTTTCAAAGGACAGCCGTATCCTGTCTAAGGCTTTGCCTGGTTGGAACTTTCTGCTGGAGCCAGGTGTTCATCACTGAGTCACAGAATCACAGAACAGCCTGAGTTGGAGGGGACCCACAAGGACCATTGAATCCAACGTCTGGCCCCGTGCAGGACACCCCACAATCCCACCCTGTGCCCGACAGCGTTGTCCAAACGCTGCCTGGGCTCTGACATGCTTGGGACCGTGACCACTGCCTGACCATCAGGCCAGAACATCATCTGGGGAAAGAACTTTTTCCTAACATCCCACCTAAGCCTGCCCTGACACAGCTCCAGCTTCACCACATCATCTTCAAACAGAATATCGTGTCCCAGCCACACAGACCTCGAACAAAACTAGCCATTGTTGGGTAAAGTGTGAAGAATTTCGAGCTCCCCATGGCAGGGTCAAAAATGGTCAAAGCCAACTCAAGCACAGAACAAACCTGCAGCTCTTAGTGGGTTTGCTCCCTGTGCCACACATATCATGGGTTGGAACTAGATGATCTTTAAGGTCCCTTCCAGCCCAAACCATTCCACGACTCTTTGATCAATTTGTTTCCATTGCACCTGAAGGCATTCTGCAACTGCAGAGGAGTAAAGCTTCAAAAACATACATTTAACATAAATTTTCCACACATCCTGTCACACCAACCTAAAATATGCAGGCGCTGGGTAGAAACCCAGCTTCCCAAACCATCCTGCTGTCAGCAGCTTCAGTGCTGCATAAACATACCCAGGGACAACTGCTGAGTCACAGCAGTACCACGAGATTATCGAAGGTTTGAAAAATCTGGATTTCAGAACAGAAACCGCTGTGTTGCTGTCAGTTAGCGACGAAACAAAACACAGCATTGAGGGGGGAGGAAGAAAAAAAAAAGAAAACAAAGCCAAACTGTTGGCTGTGTTGGGTAACTTTTCCAGTCTTCCCAGCCTGTGAGAGTGGCAGATGGCCCAGTCTGTAAATTAGCAGTTACCAGATGGGCCCCCTAAGTAGCTTTACTGCAGTAAATTGATTTGTTCGTGGATTTGGTATTAAAATGTCCTTCACTGTCTGGGTGGTGTTTGGCCACAGAGCTGCAAATTCCACTTGATTGCAGGGAAGGCCAAAACCCCCAACATTCCCATTGGGAAGCTACTTGCACGTGTGGTGGTTACCGGTGAGTCCCAGCCACCAGTCAGGTAGGCATACTGGAGGTGCTTGGCTCTGCCAGAGAGGCGGAGCAGACTCGGGAGCTGGATGATCCTTGTGGATCCCTTCAAACTCAGGATATTCTATGACTCTGTCATCTAATTCTGGCCAGGGATGACAAATACGGACAACTTTGCAGTGAGGAGCTGGGAAAGGACACCCTGACCTAGGGAAATATCTGTTGGGTTGACACAACTGTTTCAGGACAAAATTCTCATCCTTGTGGCTGAAAATGGGGAAGGAATTCAGCTTATCAGATACTTCAGTGCCACCCATCTGTCTCACTCCCTCTTCCCTCTATACCCTTTGCCTCCAAACCAGCCATTTTCACAGAATCACAGAATTCCTCTGGAAATCATCCAGTCCAACCCCCTGGGTCACCTGGAGCTGGTGACACAGGAGTGCATCCAGGTGGGTTTGGAATGCCTCCGGAGAGGGAGACTCCAGGCCCTCCCTGGGCAGCCTGTTCCAATGCTCCGCCACCCTCAATGAGCAGAAGGTCTTGCTCACGTTGAGCTGGAACTTCTCATGGTTTGTTTTATGGCCGTTGTTCCTCGTCCTGTTGCTGGGCTCCACTGAGGATAGTCCAGCACCACCCTCTTGGCACCCATCTTGGAGAGATTTCTACGGATTGATGAGCTCCACTCTCGCTCTTCTCTTCTCCAGACTAAACAGGCTCAGTTCACGCAGTTTCTCCTCATTAGAGAGGTGCTCCAGACCCCTCATCCTCTTTGTGGCCTCTGCTGGATCCTCTCTGGTAGCTCCTTGTCTTTCCTGAACTCTGGAGACCAGAACTGAACACAATACTCCCAGTGTGGCCCCAGCAGTTCTGCTGGAGGTGCTGATGAACCACATCTGCAGATTTTAGCCCTCCTCTGCTCCTTTTGCTGCTCAGCTGTACAGTGAGCTCCCTGTGGCAGTATGTGCTACCTTGTTATCCAGGATGAGCTTTGGGTGCTGAAAGGCACCTTTCTTTTGTACTCCTGACCAGGATTTCTACTCCTGTGTCAATACCTCCAAGAGGATGGAATTACCGGAAAGAAAAGGAGGTCAATATGTTATTTTCCCCCATTTCATGGCAGAGGCTGATAGCCAGCATTCTCTAGCTTGGTTGTTATCCTTCCAGACCTCTGCTCAAGTAAGAGGAAATTGTCTCAGCAGTAGTGAGCCGGAAGCTAGAGACTGACATTTATTGAAGTGAAATACTCCACATTCCTTAGATTTCTTAATAAACCCACAAGTGTTTCCATCTTCCTAGAGCTTTTTTGGCATGTCTTGGCATGATATCCCATAAGACTCAGTCCCAAAAGCCTTTGCATACATTTTAGATCGTGTCAAAGGCTGGCAAACCGTGACTTAATCCTCCCAGTGGTCCTCTGCAGCTGCAAGGGCTAAAAAGTCGCCAGGGAAGAGTGACAAACAAAAAGAAATTACTCAAATTTCTGCAAGAGTACTGTCACATGATGGTTTATAGTTCTAATATCTGGATATTAGGTATATAGCTGTCAAAACAAACCAAGCAGTTTTCCTCCTCAAGCCTGGAGAATTAAACCATTTGTCAGCCTGAAAGCTCACATTTCCCCAAGTTGTGTTGCTGACAACAAACAAATGGGCAATGGAGCATTGTTCCATCTCCCTTTTTTCCTCCATCTCCATTTCTCACACGGTTTCAAAAGAACTTCAAGTTAGATCTCCTACCAGAGGTAGAAGTACATATTACTGTTCCTAATTAATATTAACTTCACTCAGACATCTTCACATGCCCACTTGGTCCCTAATCCAACACTACATGATCAAAACCTAACCCTGAAAATGGCAGGAGCACCAATGGCTGGACATCAATGTCTATGTTAAAGATACTTTCTGCCTTAGTGGACGTGTCCAGCACAGAGCCAGGCAGCATCCAAACCCAAACTGCTGTGCCACAAACCATTGCTGCCGAATTTTGTGTTTTTCTGCCGGAAAAGAGGCAGCAAGGCCATTTCTAAACCGAGTTTTTACAGGGAAATGTGCGGTTTAAAGGGCTTTGCGCTCCAGCTGATGAGACTGTTCAAATTCAGTGAGCTGTAACTATTGCACACAAGCTAACACACAACTGTTACTCTCCAAAAAAGCCTGGTTCACAACAATATCAGCCCAGGGAAACCACGGGGTGCAAAGCCTGCTGCATCAAGAGCTGGAGGAAGTAAACCCTGGGCTCAAGGGAGTGCTGGGAATGACGAGCAGGCTCTCTCCCTCTTCTCCTTCAGCACTTCACCCAGTGCCTGGATATCTGGCACGTCACATTTTTCCCCAGAGAACTTCTTGTTTTCTTTACTATCCCACCAAGGAGCGTCCTACCCTGAGAACCAAGACAGATAATTCCTACTGGAATGCAAAACAATCTGGCATTTTTCAGGATAAGGTTTATTGTTGGAGCTTCATTTCCTGTTGGTCATTCTTCCTTCTCCAACTCTCCTCTGCTGAATCTCAGTTTGTCTTCAGATTTTACCCATGACCTGGGCTGACCTGCCTTTTAACCTCTGTCTCTCAAGCTGCTTGATAGTCCTGTCCACAAAACTCAGGTCTCTTGGCAGCGAAGCACAGAAATCTGCATTTAACAATTTAAACAGCAGGAACAGAAGTCCGTGTTCCAGGAAATGTGTCTCTGCTGCCTGGGGCCCTGTCCCCATCCTCATACAGATGAGACTGCTCCTCCAGCTACTCCTCAGCTTTCTGCTGCCTTCCAGACCATCAGTGTCTTTTCCATGGAAGCCTGAACTGATTTTTTCTAGATACTTTTGCCAGTCAAGTGGCTTATTTGTGTGCTTTTATCAACCTGCCCTGGAGCTGGGGAGGGCAAGCAGTGAGGGGACATGGTCCAGTCCCTCCTCATTGAAATAAACCTCTGTTTATCAGTAAATAATTGATATTCAGTGAAAAGAATCAATTACTGTTCAAAAAGGAAAGGCTACCCTTTAGAACTGATCTGCTCGCTGCAGTGCAAGTTATCCCACCTCACTACTAGCAACTGCCTTTTGTTCCCTCCCTCTTCCCAGACACCAAAATCCCGATATGCCCTTTCTAGCTGTTTTCAGTCGTTAATTCCTTCCAGTTCAAGTCCTTCCAGAAGAGACTGAAGCAAAAACCTACCAAAAAGTTTCCACTCTGACCTGAGCGCTCGGCTTAGTCTCATTTTGGTGGCTTCCCTTCATTTACCATCCATTCCACATTTTTAGTGGGATAGTGGCTTCACCCCTTCGCCTCCCATTCCTGGACCGTGTTTGAGATCCTGGCTTGCATGCCTTGAGAGCAAGAACAACAAATTTATCCTCCCTTTCCCTGTTTTGTTCTTGGCAAAACCCTTGCTCTCTGCACACTGCACCATTGGGACTTCAGTCCTTAGAAGCATTTTCACTGGAAATTCACAAAGGTGATCCCTTGTACACATTCCCAGGATGCACAGACTCTCACTGGAAAGTTGTACTTCACCTTTTCTTGCACTTTGAAGTACAAATACCAAGAGGTACCCAAGGAAGTGTCGTCTTCTTCACCCTCATCCTCCTGCAGTGCGTACGGAGTCTTGGAAAGCAGGCTTCAGCTTTTGCCAGTTTTTGTGCCTTTTCTTCCTTTATCATTCTCATTGCCAGGCAGGTGTTGTGAATGGATGTGGGTGTTTAGCTGAGTCTCTGCCTTTTGCCCAGGCTTCTGGCAGCAGGCAGGAGCTTTATTGGGCTGGCCAGCACCTCAAGACCCACTTTCGCTCGCAAGTTCTTTAATAATGGCTGATTCGGTCTATTATAATATATAATCTATGTATTATAATATATATGTGTATATATTCTAATTCTAGAATGAATTATTTATTCAATAGACACAAAACCAACAGACATAAGACTTAAAACAAACTATATACTACACAGGAATAAGAATAAAAAGAAGCTACTAGTAGATATATACAGGGCAAGGTTAAAGGTGCCATTAGTTTCACAGCTAGCGAAGAAATAATATAACTTAGGATCCAATGTATCTTACCATCCAATTGTTGGTGGGGCACACATCGAGATCCTTTCTCTCAATTCCCAGGAAAGTAACCGCAGAATCTGCATCCAAACTCCGGGGAGAAGCCTCCCACACTCTCAGGGTGTGTGTGTAGAAGGCTTCTGCCTCCGTGAAAACTCGTGCATCTTTTACAGTTTGTAAAACAGTGTCTCTCAGTCAAGAATATCTCTGTTATCTCTTCCCACAGCTGATCTGCAGACTAAGACGTTGATTCTTAGCTGGGATCTGAGCCCTTTTGGCATCAGAGAAGACCTCTTGCTGGGCCTTTCAGCCCCTGGGTTATCTCTTATCTGCACCAGCTATCAGTGGTAGAGAGGGAGGATGTCCTGCCACAGCAGGTCAAAGAGCTGCTGGGCTGCTCTTTGTGCCAGGAGTGAGGGCTGTACAGGCTCAGGCAGTCCATGCACTTGGCTGATGAAGTGCATCCCCGGAGCAGGTTACACGAGCGCGCCTAGAAAGCCACAGGTTGTGCACAGAGAGGTAACGAGATAAAAACAGCTGAACGCTGGCACGAGGAACTGGATCAGTGGGGTCACCCTAACCTGGATTGGTCATGGCTCAGCAGCTTCTCTGAGCCCCACCCAGAGAGCCTGGGCTGTACCAAGGCCCCTGTGTGATGCAGCAGTGAGCAGGACTGTGTGTGCTGAGAGCAGAGCAC
>VWPU01001277.1:0-100963 GCA_013398955.1 Callaeas wilsoni | reverse complement strand
CGCCTGGCCCCGGGCGCCACGTGACCTTGGAGCGGCGCCGGGTAGGAGGGGGAAGGAGGCGCGTGGCGCGCGCGCGTGCGCGCGGCGGTGGCGCGGGAGCGGCGCGCGCGGGCCCGGGAGCACGTAGCGCGTCCCGGAGCTTCCCGCCGGGAACCGAACCGAACCGAACCGAACCGGCCCCTCCGGCGCGGGGATCAGCAGCCGAGCCCTCTCGGGAGCAGCTGTTCATAGCCGTGGTCTGAGCCGGGGCTCAGGATTAGCACCTCGTGACAGCGGGGCTGAAAAGACGCGCTGCCTTCACAGTGTTTGCTACTTCATACGTCTGTCACTGCATCCTCCTTCTGAAAGTTACCAGCCTACCCACAGGAGGAGGGAAAATATATTTTTTTTTGTATACATATCTGTATACATGCATGTGTATATATATATATATATATGTTATATATGTAGTCTTTCTCTATACCATAATCTCAAGCTGTGCCAGAGGAGGTTTCAGATGGACATTAGAAGGATTTTTTCGCGGAAGGGGTGATGAGACATTGGAATGGGCTGCACAGAGAGGTGATGGAGTCACCATCCCTGAGGTGTTTAAGGAAAGACTGGACGGTGGCACTCAGTGCCATCCATGGTCTAGTTGGCACAATGATGTTTGGTCGTAGGTTGTACTCGATGATCTCTGAGGTCTTTTCCAACATAATTAATTCCTTGATTCTGTTATAAATATATATTTTGTAATGAAAGTGTAGAATTGCAAAATCAAAACGTGTCCAGCAGGCTGTGTATGTATTTCAGGACAGCAGCTTCATTTGCCCATTGCTTTTATGATTCACACCACTGCTTGCTGAAGGTGGTTTGGTGATATGTTATTATTTACCTGAGTCACGCTATTGCCCAGAGGCCCCAGATGATACTGTGACATAATATGTACCAAACCACGGTAATATTCTCACCTCAAAGAGCTTGCAGCATTAAAAAAGGAAAAGAAAAAGAGAAGTAGCATAATTGGAAATACAATTCGAGTTTCACAAACATGAATTAAGTATTTTATCACTACCCATGTTGCTTCTTTATTTTATTGTACTTCCATTTGTCTACCAACTACTTTTTCATCCACCAATCTGTTGACAAAAGCTTTGTTAAAAGCTGGTTTTGCCCCACTCGTTGTTAGAGCCATTTTAGGTTTTCACATAGGTTTCATGTAGTTGTCACATAATGAGAAATCAGGCTGGTTGGCAGAGGACTCAGGGCAGCTGACAAAAGGACATGCTAGCATGCAAAGTAATACATAGACAAAAATTATTGTGATAGTCCATGTATTTCTTAAAACATGCTTGATAATCTTTTTTTACCAATCCTACAAAGAGATAAGATCTGTTTATTCATCTGTACCTCCTGGGACAAGCTGCCTTAAAGATTATAGCCAGTGAGTTTGCTTATTTGCAGATAATATATTTAAATCCCTTTGAGCATGGAACTAAAACAAATCTATCCCTGCATAACATGCAGGCTGGGTTTTCGAGTCAAGTGTTTCATGGAAGAAGGCACTGACACAGAATTACATGGATAGACATGGATAGACAATATTATGTATATGTAAAAAGGAAGGTCAGATTTCACGCCTGCCCATTTTGATGATGTTATTGTCATGTCAGGAATTGAGTCAATCTTGGTACACTTTCCAGGACTCAGGGTACGTGGAAGCAACAAAGAGTAATGGAACAATTTGCCACCCTTCGGCGCAACCATTTTTCAGCTGCAGCAGTTTTCTGAAGAGGCCTCCTGTTTGAGTATAATGTTGCAATAATAATTACCTAGCCACATTAGCATAACATCTGTCGCAAACACACAGTCTGCAGATCATTTCCCTGCTTTGCTGAGTTCCTTATTTGGCATCTTAGTCTCTCAGTTTGTGAGAGTAACCACTTCAGCAATTGCTCTAACAGAGTATTTTCATTTGTGTTTCTGTGATCTTATCTTTGCTGGTAGTAACAAGAAGTTATTATTTTAGTTGAGGGTTTTCTCCTTTTCAACACCAGACAGCCCTGTTCACAAGGAGATAAGAGGTAGGGGCTAAATTTGTCATATGTCCTCAAATATCGACATTAAGCTAAATCCTGTTATAAAAATAAGCCAAAAAAATCTTTACTTGAAAAGGGGATACAAATGGGTATATCATACTTTTCTGTTTCAAACCTGGAATAGGTGCTTCTGAGTCAAGAGCATTTATTTGAAAACACAATGTCTTCCCTTTAGGTAACAATTACCACTCCAAAATTATCACCTCTACACAATCAAGACTATGGAAGTAGACATCCCTCAGTATTCTCCTTTTGGATTCTTTACTCTTTTGCACTTGCACATAGAAGATTACAATCGAGCTGTAAAATGGCTTGCATTTTCCACAGCTGTGTCTATCAAGTGGGATTTGTTTCTGTTGTGAGTGTGTGGAGTGGTGCAGATAGGAGCTCTCTACGTTGGTGCACCGTTTGTGGTCCTTGTTGAACCACAGCTCACTGGTGGTTAATCCAGGGCCTCCAGGGCACAGGTAGCCTGCTACCTCATTGGTGTTCATTTTGCCTTTTCACCACAAATGTCATTATTGTTTCCCCTATCAGGGAGAGGGGAGGGCGTGATGAGAGCAGCTGCTTACTCGTGGGGTTATTTTGGTGGAGAGGAAGCAATTTGAAAGTATGTTACCCAGTGCCATATGTAAATCAGTGGCTCTTCAACTGCGGATCATGTCTGGCAGCAGCACTGTGTGAGACAGGTAGCCTGCTTAGGGCTACCTGCACATAAGGCAAGAAAAGAGCCGACATTAGTGATGAGATACTGTGGGTTTTTTTCATTTTGCCTGTTTGTACGCACACAACACTTGGAAAGAAACCGCTCTCTGGAGCAGTCATTTATTCCATAGCCACCATCACTCCTGTTCATACTACAGCAGACAGGATATCCTTTTGGTTTTTTTCTACAGTAGTGTTGTTTAGACTCTTATATCTTACCCTGTAAACCTGTGAGACTTCTTATTTTTGCCTTTTAGTCACAACCAGCACATGTCCCTCAGAAGCATTTTCCATAACATCTCTCAGATCAGAATGACATTATGACAGGATGTTATGGTTTAGTTAAGTTTAGTTTATCTTTTTATTTCCATTTAAGGGTAAAAAAAAAACCAAAACCCAAAAAAATAAGGAAGTTAAAAGCAAAGACTAAGGGCAGTAAGCAACTGTACCCTGATCCACCAAAATTTTTAAGCACACCAATAGTCCCAAAAGTTGATGGACTTGTGTGTAGAGTTAACATATTTGGTTAAGCCAGCACACTCAGATCAAGTCTGTCTCATATGAGCAATATTTCTCCATTCTTTGTCAATCAGTATCAGGTGTTTCACAAACCATTTTCTGATAATAGATATGATAGGATTTCAGGCCTCCTGTTAAGAAGTTCCTTATCCCTGCCAAAATCACAGCCTAATTAAGCAGGTGGTTTTATTCCAGTCCTGTTAGTACAAGTCATGAAACGGTAAATGGAAATAACTGTGTCAAATCGGATGGTAGAAGATGCGAGATTGGGAAAAAAGGAAGGAAAGGTGTTTCATTTGAAAATTTGCAGGAGTTTGCAGGAAAGAGCTCTTGCATAATGAAATGTGAATTGAGACAAGAGTAAAAGTCAGCAGAAGACTGCACCCAAATCTGGGGCCTTCCTTCCTCTCCATCAGCCCCTCACTGTCTCTCTGACAATACCTTCATCTCTAGAAGCCCTTGTGAAACGGAGTTTTTTCTAACATTTTTCTCTTTACAGTTTTTGTGGCTCTTTTCCCTGGACAAAATTTTGCTTCAATTCTTACAACTTAATATCCTTTTAGCAAGATAAAGACAAACAAACAAACAAACAAAAACCATGGGAAAAGACTTGTTGTGGGTGTCTGTCTGATCCGTGTAAGCGCAGATTAAATGGGATATCATTTGTGCATTCACCTTATAGTTGTTGTTCAAGGACAAAGAGCAGAAGTGCACTCCGTGCTAGTTTAAGGTTGATCTCAGTTTGCAACTAGCTGCCTCAAAGATTATTGCTTAATGTATTACCAAATTATGTCTGTCAGTCTCAGAGCACAGACAGATCTTGCCCAATAACTGGCTAACAAATCCAGAAGAATTCAAGGATGGCTGGAATCACAGTGCCTTTACTACAATGGAAGTCAAAGCCCATTTTTCTCATCCTTTTTCATCTTCAAAAATCATCCTTTGTGGTTTTAGAAGGTGACTGGATAATATAGCTTATTGCAACACTTTCTCTAGCTGTTAAATACAGTTATTATATTATAATACGAGAACATGAATTTCTAGAAGAGTTATAAACTTTAATGTAAAGAGTAATATGTGCTGAAATGGAACATGTAGGTGAGAAATAAGAAAATAAAGAGAAGTGCACTTCGGATAAACATTGCATCCAGTGCCTGAGTTTAAATGTAGTCAAATGATTCTGTGTGCTTGATAGGAGATCCTGTTGCCACAGAAATAATTTGCATTCTATCATTATGTAATGCAGAGAGACTGAAACAATTTTTCATACTTATAATGGAGAATAGAACATAAATAATACATTTAAAATGCAAGAAAGAAATCATTCAACCATGGTAACATAATAAGCTTTAGTATACTCAACCATTCTGTTAATATTAATTTTGGACATTTTGTTATATATTTGTGAACCACTACAGCTTAAATAATCAAAATAAAAAAGGGGGGCTGATCTTTGATATGTTTATCTCATTACTGTGCATAACTACACTATGCTTCTGGATAGCAAATGTATTCATGTAGAACATTTCCAGCTTTATAAGGAACCATCCAAATTTAACAAAAAAGCCCCAAATTCTAGTGTGTTTTAGTTTAAAATTTTAAAGCTATTTCCAGTAGGTTTTAATTGAAATACCAGGAAAATTGTGATTTTTCTTGCAGCAAAAAGCTAAGACCTGATTCTGCTACAATGACACAAAAGAGAGATCTGCTGTTGGCTTCACAGTGAGGAAAATGGGCTTTGTAATCTGAGATTTGGGACATTTTTAGAACATTCTTCTGAGATCTAGCTTGATTTCTATTAAAGCTAATGAAAAGACCCCTGCGGCATTTTGCGGGAATTGGATCAGGCTCTCAGTGGTACAGTCTGTTCTATATATAACTTACTCACTTGCCGTTGGTGTTTGTGGCAGACAGGCTCCCAGCCCGAAGGAGCTGTGAGAGGTGATGGATCTCTACAGATGTAAGGCAGCTTGAAATAATTGCCATGGCAAGGGAGAGTTGTGTGAAACAATCTGCAGCTTTGTACTGCTTTTGAAGGGCCACACTGTAACTCTGACAGAGTGATAGAATTGCACGCCTCTAGATATTTATCATTTTCTGTAACGTTTGCATGAGAAATGACATGCATTGGGGTGTCCTAGCATGGAAATGCTCCTTACTGCATTCGTCTGTGGGACCTGTGCGTATGTCCTTCACTGCTGGGCTATAATACGTAGATTTAGAAAAATATGTGATGCAGAACTGAGTCAAGCTTGATGTCAAACAGTACCTAAGTGTAGTTGGATGACTTTAGTTGCAGTTCAGTCTTCATTTAAGTTTCTCCCAACACCATCTTGTGTAGAAGTCAGTATTTTGATTTCTATAATTTTTTCTCTGTTGCATCCTATGTCCTTCTGTCACTCACTATGGATCATCCAAGTTGTTTAAATCCTTTACATTGTTTACAGAAACCTTATTACTCTACTTGCCTATAAGTTTTCTATCCAGTATTTCATCCAGCAGGAAAATTTCTGTTGATTTTCGAAATAGTTGAATAGAATCCTATTTGAATTCTACTAGAAGGAAATTAATTTCTTCTCATCAGGGATATCAGCATCTTGACTTCTATGCATTTACATGCTATTGAGACTCTTTGCTTTCTTATGCTAACTGTTCTATAAGGATGGATTAGAAACTGATATTTCTTGTGTTTTCAGTATTTCTATATTTGTCATAGATCCAACACCTAGAAATATCAGTGGAATTCAGTAACCTTTCATCAATAATCCATCTGGAAATTCAAGACAATACAATATGATTGAGCCTTCGTAGAGCTGAAATCAATAAGAATATTTTCCTAGTAATTAAAATATCTTATTTTCATTTCTTATGTTTTATAACTTCTGGTCACTTTAAAGTTGAACTCAGCTTGCATAGCAACAAAATAAATTCTGACCTTTATTTTTATTGGTTTGTTTTTCAGCTTGAACTCTGTTTCTTTCATGGTATCTAGGCATTTGCAAATGAGTCATATTTTCCTATATCCTCAGTACATAAACATGTGAATGAACACGGTAATGAACGTGAATGAGCACAGCAATGATTTAATGTAGAGATTCTTGGCTTGCATTTATTCCTTGCTTACATGACCATGAAGCTACACTCTGTTATAAGAAATAAGTGGATATGATGGAAGTGAGTGGAAGAAGGGATAGTCTTGGGCTGAGCCACTAAGGGGAAGAAGAGCAGTGGGTTTATCAGAAATCTGAGTGCTGCAGCAAAAACTGTGGAGGAAAATCAGCATGTGGGGCAGCGGATACTTCATGGGTTAATGCTATATCCACAGTAACTCATAAAGGCTTTAAGGGAATTAATGAAGTGGAGAGGACTGAAAAGCAGTCATGTGGGTCTTGGTGATAAGAAATGGCCAGATATCATCCTGATCCACCTGATGAAACAGGTTTGCATAAAGGAAACTTGGATCAAAATAAAGCTACTTATGCCCCTTCTGCATCCATAGGAGATGGTTCTGTTTCTGGAGATCTTCCACTGTGGCCAAACTGGTCATGGTGAAAAGTAGAGCCCACATGGCATGAAGAGGACTGGTTATATCATTTCCTTGAAAAAGTAAGGCAGCATCTGCCTCAGGCTGTGATGGCCTGGAAATACTGGTTAACACATCCATGTAACTGATACCAACATTCCTTTACACTGTAGTAAATATGTCAGTTCTGGGACAGGATTTGTTCTAATGAACTCTGCTTATAATGGATGTTTTTTAGTAATTAAATTCACATTGACAGTACATGTATCATTATTCAGATACTCAGAAATTCCTGCAGTGCAGTTATCTGGTACTGAGATGTAAGTGCCCGTCTACTATGCATTTAAATTTAAAGTTAGGAAGTATTACAAATGTTACAAAAAAACCCCCTACTAATAAACTTTTGTGTTAAAATATTATGGTTAAGATACCGCTTATGAAATCTCAGGTTGAACTTACTATCCTGTTCGTGACAGGATCACATTCTTCATTGAAGTTCAGTGGGGTTTACCCAAGGCTGCTTTTTCTGGCGGTTTCTTTCCCTGCCTAGCCAAGCTTTCTGTGGGTTGAGGAACCTTTTCTGCTACTCCTGCCTTTTCATCAGTCTTCTTTGCTGCTTGCTGGTTGCTTTTTGTATCCTTTTCTGTTTCCACAGGGGGCATTTCATTTGGATCAGGCGTCTCTTCTGTAGCAATAATTTCTTCTATGTGCGGCTTAATAAAATCTGATTTAGGAGAAGTAATAAAATTTCTGAGTAATGCTAAGTAACAATATTGACTGTGCTCAGCAACATTTCTTTCACATTGGTTATGACCTTATCATGTTCTTTTCCTCTTTCCCTACCCATATAAAGAGATTCAGTATTGCATGTAATATTACTACTTCTTATGGAACCAAAACCAAGCCCAAGTCTTTATGGTCTCTAATCAAAATGATTAAGGGGTTGATACTGTAAAACATTTACAGGTACAGAAATAATTGTTTCCCACTTAAGTCACCTAATTTACGGGATTGCTCAGAGAAGTCTACCATACCAGTAAGGCAAGAGAGGAAGGAAATGCTGTAAAATATTTGTTCTTGCCTTAGGAGCAAAAAGGTGGGGGAGAATAAAAGCATAAAATGTTCTGTCAGAAATTATATGTATACATCCTGTATGCAGAGAAAAAATACTTAGGTAAAAATATGTAAAACAGGTGTTCTGATATTGTTGGAATTTAAGACTGATTTGGAGCTAAAATGCTCTGTATGAGAGAGTTGTAATTGTGAAGAATAAATCAATGTCCAAACAGCAATTATATGGTAAGAGTCTAGAACAACGGTAAAATAATATACAAGTAATATATGAGAATGCTGAATTACCAGACAGCTTTTAATTTTCTACCCTTCCACTAAATGAGACAAAAAATGGTCACTTATAACTCCAACTTTACCATTCAATATGGACATAAAACTAAGAGAGAATAACTGATTAGCTCAAGTAGCGGCTAAACAGTCAGAGTTTTTTAAAAGGCATTTAGGGTCCCTGAATCAGCAAGGCCTTATTTTTTGGTGAAATATCAAACATCTAGCTGCTGAAATGAGTCTCATTTTGGAAAATAACACCATCTGTGTATGTATACATGCTTACAAAGTCTTTCCTCTGCATTCAGAAATTTAGAAATATTTATTATGACTTAAAAAATGTCCATCAGCCAAGTTAGTCAAGGTGACAACTTGCAGTGGACGTAGAAAAGGTAGTTTAAAAAGATTGGTTTAAGTCTCTTTCATTTAGGCCTAACCTGGTAATTCATACTTTGCATCTTTTGTTGATTAAGTGCATATGTACCATAAACTTGATTGATTGGGACCTATGAAATATTGATTGGCACAGACAATTCACTCCATAACAATTTAAGAATTTAACGATTTTTTCATTGGAATAGACAACTATAACAGTGAAAGCACTCTTACCTTTCTTTCCCCCTTCCTTCTGTTTGCTTGCTGTCATTGTTTTTTTCTTTTTAGATACGGTTTTATTATTTTGATTGTGTCCTTGGGCTGTGTCAGTCTGCCCTGACACAGGCATCACAATCACCTGAAGCAAAGCAAGAACAAAAGGTGCACAAGCGAGACATGTGGATGCATCACAAATTCAGCCTGAAATCACCATAACTGAATCCCTGGAAGCGACACCTTTCAAAGCAACTATTTCTCTAACTTTCAGGGACTCACACATCTGCCAAAGCAAAGCAAAGTAGAATCCAGCCTGTTACCTGGGAGGTGACCCACTTGAATTCCCTGGCAGTTCTGCCAAAAGGAGGGAGGGAAGAGGACAGGTTTTTGAAAATAAAGTAGTAGAAATAAACTGTTACCAAAATGCAATCATTATTAAAAATAATACTAAGTAATAAACATCAATTATTGCAAAGAGCAAGTCATATTCTTGTTTGCACTCTGGAGGATGGAAGAGCTGTGACACTGTTATTTGTAAGTTGTATGTCATGGGACAAAGATGAAGTGACCTGCATATCATCCTTGAATTGGCTTCATGTCCTACTAAGCAAAATTCTAAAATAATTTTGCATTAGTTCTTTAACCTTGGGAAGCTTGCTCTATCTCAAATTACAGATCTTCTCATGATTATATTTTGAAATTTAAAAATTAAGCCTTGTTACTTTGTCTGTTTTACTCAGCTGCTGTGAGTAGATAATCTGAACTTTTTTCTTGTAACAGATACTGATTCATTAAAGGACATAATTACACACACCGTAAAAATGCAATAATGTCATCAATTTTGATACTTGAGTGTTAAATATTTTAGGAACTAAAGCTTTATGTGAAATGCAAAAACCACATTGTTTTTGCATAATTTTAATGTTAAAAATCCCTGTGATGTGAAATCTGTTCTGGAAGAAAAAGAGATTTATACCAGATAAACCTTACATGTTACTTGAAACTAATGGTACTCTTAGTGCAGGCACATGCACTAAAGTTAGGCACGTGCTAACATGTTTTGGTTGTTCATAAAACTGATCTAAATATGGATTATTTTTATAAGATAAAGATAATAATTGTTAGCTCTTTATAGAAACTGATTTTTTAAAAAAGAAATTGCTAAAATCAGCCTTTGCACCATTGGTAACTGTGTTGGATCTATTTTTACCTGAACCATTAAGAATTCCTTCATGCTTCCACTTCTCCTTTAACATTAGCTGACAGTAAACCTCACATGGCAAGGGTTTAAGTGAGTGTTAACTGTACAACACTTCGTGGTGGCATCCTCACAGAAATGCCTGTACTGCACTAGCGTGAGTGCCTGGGACTACAGCACTATTTCTGCAGTCACAGTAGCTAGAAAAGACAAGAGAGAGTATGTGGAAGGTGCACACTGGTCATGCTTAGACTGAAAATATGTATGTTAGTTCTTTAGATTTTGGTGAGGAGGATTGTGGTGTCATGAGACTAGTAACGAAAACATTTATTGACATGGGACATTGCTCTCCTAAGTAGCAACTGGGCTGATAGCTGCTTCTAATCCTACCCTATACATATAGTATCACATGTATGTATCACATGTATATATCACACATATGTCCAGCAGATTCTGTTGCTTTTCCTCAGCTGGTATAATCAGTGGCATTGTAAAATAGCAGACATGGAGTTTTTAATCTATGTTAATTGCATTCAAAGATCGGGACAAATGTTTTTTCTCTGAAACATTTTTGTGTATCAAAAAAACCCCCACTTTTTGTTTTCTGTGTCACAGTCAAGATTCTTTTTGTCGCTTTAAAAGGTGTTATTTCCAAACCTCCAGTGTTTATTTTCCGATGAAATTAACTGCTTTTTCTATCTAACAAAATACTTACGTATCACCCTTAAATCACAATTCATGCCCATGTGCATTGAAAAGCATAAGACTACTCCTGTGACAGAATTTGCAAAAATACCTTGTTGAGTTGAGATGTGAAGTAGTGAAGGTCTGGACAATGAGGTGTGAAGAGATGCCATTGTGGTTTTGTTGCAAACAGCAAAGTGAAGATTAACAGGGATCTAAAGGGAAGCTGGAGGTAATTACAGTGGTGAAAGCATTAAGGCACTACAATAGTGTGCACAACTACTGGAGCTGTGACTTACAGAACAAGACACAGTGAAACAAGCTTGTGATAGAAGGAAAGAAGTGAATTCAGTTTATTTGTGAACATAGAGCAGAGTTCATACACTTTTACAGACACACACACACATATTAGTATCCTGGCCTCCTAAGCCTTATTTTCATTTATGTTACAGTACTTGTTACCCTGTTTGGGCAGATTAAACAATGTTTAGGGCTGTAAATGACACCCATATTAAGGCCTCACTAAATTAACACAGCAATACAAAGGGGCCTTAACACAGACAAAAACCAGCAATAATTTCTCCGTGATCTAACACATTCCATCTATGCTACTTTACCAAAGCTGGAACAAATCTTAACTGCTGCTTAAAAATGCACCGATCATTTTTGATCTTTCCATCTACCTCATTAGTTGCTTCCACTGAAACAATTCTTGACCCTTTCTTTCCAGATGCTCCAGGAAGAGGGTCAAACGGTGGGCCTGTGTTTACAGACAGCATCTTGCTTAAGATGCTACAATTAGTTTCTGTGAAGTTAGCAGTCAGAAAACATTTAGGAAAAGCCCTGTTTTCCCTGGCATAAATAACTATATTAGAAGCAAACGTGAAGTGAATGGAAAAATCCAAGGCTGCCTGCTAAAGCAGAAAGCCATTTACACACATGGATTATGTCAGCCTAACATCCAGAATCTCCTCTGTACTTCTGTCTTCTAGACTTAAATTCATGCTTTCATTTTATCTTACTGCTTTTTCTCTTGCCCAGACACTCTCTCTTCCTCAGGTATGTACACACTTACAGTGACGTCACTGGTCTCTGTACCGTACTTGTTCTTCACCACAATGCTGTATTTCCCAGAGTCTTGTGTGGACACAGTAGAAATGGAAAAGCTGACATTTTTTCCAGATTCAAACTTCAGGATGCAATTGGCATCTGATACAAATGATTTTTCATTCTTCAGCCATGAGACCTCTGGGGTAGGATCTCCCCAGACAGTGCAAGAAAGATTAAGCGCCTAAAGAAAAAGTACAAAGGAATTATGAGTCACTAAATATTTGCTGTGTTTTTTGGTGCCTGACTCTCCAAATACTCCAACTTCCCACTTAGCTTCCTGCTTTTAGTAAAGGGATGCATACCAACACCAGTCATCAATAATTTATGCCACTCTTCTTTATCATAAAGAAAAGAAGGACCTCAGTTAATTCAAAAATGCCATTAAAACCTTTCAATATTTTATGGACCTTCTTCTCTACTCTCATAATCATTAGTAGAGGTTTCTTCATGCATATTTTTTACTATAAAATTAGATATTATCTGCATTTGTGTATTAGACATGAAATGAGATTTTAATGAACTGTCAGATGGTTTTGTCCACATTAAGCTCACTATATATATATATATATATATATGTCCCATGGGTAAAAAAAATATGCCTGCTTTTTTAGATAACTAAGAACAAAGTGGCCCTGGAATATTTTGTTTAATTTGGGATCCTTTTAAACTATGCCCTGACAGCTCTTCTAACAGACTTGAAGTGTTTTAAGCACTCTCGTAAAACTATTTTTAACTGAAATCAATACAGGCTTTACTCATTCTTTGGTGTTCACGTAAGTATTTCCCTTTGATGTTAGTACTGTTCCTAAGGACTGAATTCAGTCCCATCAGACTGTAGGAAGTATCTTCACTGTTAGAGAATCATACAGTTGGAGAGGTCACTGGCAGCTTCTTCTATCTTCAGTGGGCTGGTGAGTCTCTTGGGCACACTTTTTTCTTGTACAGAGGTACAGGCCTCCTTTTTTCTTGTCAGCTAAGAAATTCATTTTTGGGAGATATTGATACATATAAATGATCCCCTCATCCAGTCATAGTGCTATGGCAATCTTCTCAAAAGTATTTACAAAAGTGAGTATCACGTAGAGAGTCAAATGTGAAAAAAGTTCACATGACAATTCAGTGGTACATAGCCCTTTCTCTGGAGCTTTATTTACGAAGGAATTTATTTATATGTAAGTATTGGATAGTACACTGGTCTAAATTTAAAATTCCATTTAAAGGGGAATCTAACAGGACTGGAAACTGAAGAACTTTTACTGCAAAGAAAATGGTCTTCAGTGCTTCATTATGAATGGACTAAGTGATACATAAGGAATAGACAAGATTTCACTTGACTGGAATCAAGTATCTCTTCCATTTTGTTTAAAGGCTCTTTCTAAAATGTGTCAAAAATAGGGGCAACTGAAGAGCACTCACATTATTGGCCCTACAGGCTGTCAAGATAAAGATCCACAGTGAGAAATCCGTTTAACTGGCTGCCTTCCCTTCAACTCACTGCTTCTTATCTGGCAGTGTGATAGTGGAAGGTGGGACAGAAGAGAGATGCCTGTAAGGCTGTTGAAATGAGTGGGTAGAAAAATTGATACCTCTATAAAAGTGAAAGGTGTTGATATCTCTGAGAACAAAACAAAAATCCCCACGTGCCCAATCTAAGGACCAAAAGGAGCAAAAGGGAAGGGCAAGTCTTTCCTCCATCAGCAACACATAATTCTTGGTACTGAAGGAGGGCAGATTCCAAGTGAGAAGTGGTTATGGCATGGTGGAAATGGTCTCTAGCTGATCTCCTGCAGCACCACGTGGGGCTGTTGACTCCCTTTTCTCATAGCCCACTGGTGTGAATGTGGTTTTGATTGCCATATCAGTTCATCTTTTTGAAAAACAAGCAGGAGACAAGAGGTTTTATGTTTCCCCTCTTCCTTATCACTCTGGATACAAACATGCCCTCAGCCTTAGCCAGGCAGTGAATATGAATCCCTTCAGGTGCTCAGTATTTCATTATTGTCTTCTGATTCTCAAGCAAGCAAGAGATCAGATCCAAGTGGCTCCAGCTGCCACTCCACCACAGTGCTAATGAGCTGATGTCCATGTCCGCACAGCTCCATTAGTGGCATCATTCAAAGCTGGGGTGTTTGAAGTGGTGTCATACTCCATAATTCAAAGAGATTCAAGCAGCAGTGATGATTCTTTTCTTCTTCTAAATAATTCCTTAAAATAGCTACATTTTTCTTAACCTTGCATCACTATCTCCTGTTTGATGTGAGTGATTCTCTTGATGTTCCCAACTCTTTCTATTTATTTTCCAGCTACTAATGTGCAGAGATGTGTCTTATAATTCACTATGTAGATGGTGAGATCTTTGGTTTTCTGGAAGGTAATTCCATAGCCAAGGAGAAATGATTATTCACTGTAACTGCACCTATCTGTTTTGGATTTCTGTTCTTTGGACAAGAGATTGTCTTTGCTCATGTATGTATTTATGACTTACTGAAACCCTTGATTATAATACTGCGTTCAACCTGAAATCCTTATTATGGTAAAAAAGTGTGCCCTATACTCCTAGGCCCAGGGCATTGAGGCATGTCCACTTGAAGCAACCAGCAGCTGCTAGTCCAGACCCTTTGTGCCCCTCACTATCTCTTCTGCCTTTTACTGCAGATTATCATGAGTAGGGTAGTACAGGTGGCAGAGAGAAATGTGTCATTGTATTTCAAGTATTGCCATTCTTCTTTCATATTAGCACAGAGTCACAGTCGTGGACAGTTTGGTGAGTGCATTGAAGCAGCTCTGTCAGAGAAATCTGCTCCCTTCTTCCAGCCTATCTGTGAGGATCTACACCCCTGGCAGAAGGGTAGAATAGTAAGTTGATGGGAAGAAGGGCGTTACATGTTGCTTCTATGTCTGAAAGTGCCTGTCGGAATCCTAAGCCTCTTCACTCATTTACAGGCCTTCATTTAGACAGCCACTTAGGTTAAGTTGGCCAGCTGGACACAAAACTTATGCTAGCATTCTCTGTCAGGTCAGATTCCTCCCTAATGTGAACTGACACTTAGCCTTTTCCAATTATACCACACTGCTGAGGAGCATTTATGTCTATCAGTGGAAGCCTCTTAGGCCATCTGGAATGCTATTTGATTAACACTCGGTAAACACTGGTCCATTCGTTCTCACCCATACCCTTCAGCTCACATGTAAGAAGCTAATAAATAGCATCACAGTCACAATGTTAAGTTTAAATTTGAGATATGCATATGCTTAGAAGTTCAGTCTCGGGATACCAATCTGCTCATATAAGTCTGTGGTTATGGTGGCACTAGAATTCACAATCAAACTTGAAATTGCCAGACCTCTGCTACCTCATTTGCTGTTTTACAAAATCCTCGATGATTGTGCAATTTGCATGAGTTACACAACAGAGAACTGCATTCCCCTCTCTCCAGCATATATGCAAACAATAGACAGATGAGCCAACACCACCCAAACCAGCTCTGTTTTCCCTGATCACTCTCTGTCCTACTCCAAACGATCCTCCTCTGAATGAAAAAACGTAAGGTCAAGGATATTTGTCTCGAGTTCTGGGAGTATTTCAGCCATGTATTCAAACGTTATGAATGTCCTTGCTGTCAAGGACAACATGCGTCTGGGTAAGATTTTGCAACTCATTTTTTACAAACTCTTTTTATAAACACTACACATTTTGCTTCAGTGAACTCATACACAAGTTCATATCAACTGTCTTTTGGCTGAAAGCTTAAAACTAGTAATAGTTTACACCCAAGTTTACACCCTGCCAAAACATTATGAGAATCACTCCTCCAAGCACTGATTAGCTGAGAATCTGCTAGTTCGTTCTGTTCCTTTGTCTTCTATCTACAGTTACAATGCTCACATGAGTGCTTCTTACTTTACAGCATTTCTCAAACTGCTGAATCTGTTAAAGAATTTTATTTTGTAGTGTCAACATTCTTGATTTTCCCAGAACTGCTGCAGTCTACTATCTGTTGGCTATATCTCACATTGTCAAGTGTTTCAGAATAAGACTTGAGATTCTTAACACTTCTGCTGAGCTTATAATCAAATTCTTTTAACCCAGCTGACCTACTGCCAGATAAAGCCAGAAATGCCAGGAAGCTGCCTTACTGTAGTTGTCACATTACAGGTTTTCAGTGACATTCACATGCCCTGTTTCACTGTTCGAACACACTGTGAAGAGGAGCTGGCTCGTGGCAGAGCAGCAGGAAGTGAAGAGCAGGCACTTCTTGGTCTCAGTACTATTAAACAGCAAGTTGTAGAAGCAGTGTGCTTCTGAAATTGAGAACTGACTTTCTGGGTCATCTGTTCTGTGCTCAAGCACTGATGTTCCTCTGGGAATGCCTTACCATAATCTTTCAGCTAAACTCTCCTAATATAATCCAGTATAACACCAGTGACTTATTTTGACTTCCTTCTCCTTCACCCTGATGAAATAGAGAATTTTTTCTCCTATTGGCTGGATGAGAATTGAGTTATTGTGGTTTACTACTTTTACACCATTTAAAACCCAGCCTCTACAGGTGTGACTGCCATGCCACATTGCAAGGAAGTTAACTGCAGAAGGCACAGAATGACTGGCTCCCATATGAAAAAAAGAATTAAACTTTCCCGATGCCCTGTTACAAGAAAAAAAAAATCTAACTGTGAAACCTGTGCATGAATTTTTAAAGAGCTGGTTATATAAGGAGTTTTAGTCCCAACTCACATTGTCATCTCACTTTTATCTAATTCTTAAGAAAAGACACTGCCCTGAATACATAAACCCATCTGTGCAAGTCCGTTATGTACAGAAGGCAGGGGTTGAATAAATAATGCAGCAGATTTTAAAGATGGAATCTTAAAAAAAAAAAAAAAAAAGAGAATGTTTTCCCATCATTGAAAGGCATTCAAGCTGTTGGGATGTTGTGTAAAGCTTCAGTTAATTTACTGTACCTTGCCCTCCTGGATGGTGACAACATCGGGCAAACCTCCAAGTACCCGTGCACGATCTGGAAATAAAGAAGAGTAATTTTCTTTAGTGTCTCAAAATCAACTGTGTGCCTGATTTTGTTTCTCTTCTAGTTCTTTCCTTTTGTCTTATTTAAGTACAACTTGTCTCTGATATCTGTGCTAGCAGAGAACTATCCAGCATTTTTAGCACACCATTTGGACTTTAAAAAATGTTGAATTCACAGTAAAAGATGTGTTAATAGTTGGTGTCAATCACTTAACAGAGAGGAATTAAAGTACATGTGCTGTGTCCTGCAGGCTTCGACATCAATTCAGTTTTAATTCTGAGTGCACGAAAAAGATTTACATTTTTGAGATTTGGTGCTCAAAATTTTTACTGTAGTAAGCTAAAAACGTTGGGTGTCCAAAGGGAAATGAAAGATGCCTGGTAAAGTGCTGGAGATTGGCTTTTAATCTAGATACAAAGGCAGACTTCAGCCTCAGTGGCAACAGTGAAGTTCCATCACTTGTGTTTAAGTATGTGTAAATGAGACTGATACCTGACTGATCTAGTTTTAAACTCAAGAGTCCCATAGAAATCTTAGACACATACAAATAAGCCAATCACATGCCGGCTTTAGTGCACTTATCCTGGAATATGGATTTTGTTCATTACATGTCTGGGTGGAGCCTGGCAGAGGAAGGAAATGACTGTACAGAATGTTCCTCTCTAGTGTGTTCTGTCAAAGATGTGCTCTGGAGCACAGAGATAACAGCCTTAGGAGAGCAGGAAAGGGACTGTGTTATGTCAGTTAACATGCCAGCACCTTATGGATAGCCCAGGGTCAAAAATTAAAGGTCAGGGCAATCACTGACCCATTTGTGCTGTCTCAGCTGGGACTTGTAGGGCTTACTGTTCATATCCAAGCCCTGCTCTACCTCTCTACATATTTTTCTCAAATAACTTTTCAAATGCCAGTTCTGCCCTCATTTTTATGCAGGTCTGAAAGTCATTTGCGGTGAAACAATTCATTTTGCCATGGCTTCTTCTGTAAGTAGGGAGGATAATGAGTTTAATAATTCAAGTTGAAGTCTAATAACTTACTCCTTAAGTAGCTAATACATCTGTTTTAGTTGCTCTGTTGGAATTGACACACAGGCAAAAGTACGAGGAGATTTTAAGCAATTCAAAAGCTACTGTTGCTTTCTTACCCATTTCTGTAAGTAATGCAGTCATTTGGCATTTTAGAGCATTCAAGACTAGCCAAATTATTTTCTCCATCTTTGAAAACAAAGAGACTTTTGTGCAGAGAACATGCATGCGAGATCCCAGCAATAAAGTTAATTTTTAGAGAAGGCTGACTGGTATTGAAAACAAGAGCTTAGATGAGAAAAATCAACATAACCCATAAGAATAATATGATTAGCTGCAAAGTGCACCAATGTTAAATCAACAAAGGGTAACTTACTTCTCCTTGGTGTAAGGACAAACTCGTTTTAGGATGAGCACATGCAAATACACATGCATATATGCCCTCCCTCTCCCAACTCACAACCTTCCTGGAGAGGAAGAAAAGCTTCATAAACAGTTTATTGCAACCATTTTCAAAGAAGGCCCACTTACTTTTTTCTGCAATCGCAGCTTGCCTGGAGTTGAAAGAAATAAAGGGAAAGTCCAATTTCAGTTAAGGTTTACTTAGAGTTATTGAAAAATAGATTCTCTTTTTAACTGCCTTTAATCCATTAAGGAAAATCTTTCTCATTGCTTGGCAATACAGCTTTTTCTTTGCTACCTGACTGTTATGTAAGAGTTGCACCAAAGAAATCACATGCAAAACTCCTACGGGCTTCTGTATGACTAGGACTTGTTTCATAAGATATAGTTATCTCCAGCACAAAACAAACAAATACTGTTATTATTTTATGGCTGCCATTACTGTATTTAGGTGGCATAATACTTACTTTAGTCTCTGGAACTCAGCAAAGGCTTCATCAAATGCTTTGTAAAGAGGAAAAATGTAGGTTTAGTGAGAAATCATCACACAAGTTTATACATAAAATAAATAAATAAATTTAAAATGTAATAAATTTAAAATGTAAGATTTAAAATGGATTCATACATGTGTATTGTACGAACTCTAAAATCTGAATGGTTCAACTGATAAAGGCCATCTGGTATATGGCAGCTATTATATATACATATTAATGCATAAACACACTTTGTTTCTTCTAGAAGTCAGTCTTTAAGACAGAGAGCAAGAAAGTAGTAGGCTGAAGTAATTTCACAAAGTAGAGGAAGAAATGCGCAATACAGCACCTGAACAAGAGATTATGGCAGTGACCTCCCAAACTTTTGATATTATACATCCCTACCTAAAATTATTTTGAACATGCACTCCCAATATATGTATATTTATTTATAGATTAAGTAGATGTATATGAGTGCAGTTCTTGTATCTTCTTCCTGCTGCCTCAGTGAAGCACACTGGGTCATCTTGCACACACCCACTTCAGAGACCACTGGGTTTATGGAATACAAGAGAGATGATTTTCCAAGCATTTTTCACATCTGCTTGAAACATCGCACTGATGGCTGTGAGCAAAGTGAACAACAAATTGTTGTCTCCTTTGCAAATGCAGGCTAAGCTGCCACCATGGGGGAGGTCAACCTGTCCTGCTTTGAAAGGGAAGAAGAAGTGTCTTTTCCTAGAAAGCGGAGATAGAGTACAGAAGGAGCAGCATGGAGATGATCAAAATGTTATCACCCTTACACAGAGCTTGCAAACAGAAAGTCAAGCTTTAGGGATGGGAACAGCTGGGAATGGACACAACAGTTTGGAAGGAGTTAATCTGTTCTCTAGGATCTGAGAGGCCTCTCAGAGTAAAAGCTTCCAACAGTCAATCCAAATTGTTCCCCTAACAGTCCTTCCTCATGCTGATGAAAGGTCTTGGCATCTCTGAAGAGTAAGGAGTTTTATTACATCCATCAAAGAAATACGGTAGGAAAGTATCAGAACAAACTTGTCCCTCACTTCTTCCTTCAAATATTCCTTGGAAGAGGGACACACAGAAGGCATTCAGTGCTACAACTCATATTTAAAACTGCCAATCAATGCCAGTAACACAAGGGGTTTTGTAAAATTGCTCAGAAACTGGGCTGGCATCTCAGTAGGCAGACTATAAGTGGGTATTTGGAATAGGTAAAAGCGGTTTGTATTTTATTACCTGAGAGCATAGGCTGGGGAAAACAAATGGCATAGGCTGGGGAGAACGGATCACAGAATCACAGAGTAAGCTGAGTTGGAAGGAAACCACAAGGATCACCAAGTCCAACTCCTGACCCCGCAAAACACCATCCCCAAGAGTTACATCGTGTACCCGAGCGTATTGTCCAAAAATGCTTCTTAAGTCTGCCAGGCTTGGTTGACACAGTCCCTACAAAAAATGCCAGACTGGTGGGTGCACACACAGACTCCAAAAGGTGACAGGAGGTAGCAAGATCCTGCTGTAGATGCTCCTATGCTACCACAGCGTACTGCCCACATAGCGATGATGTTAGCAGAGGGATTGGCCTACCTTGTCCAGAAAGATCCACTGTCTTTTTGTGCGTTGTGTTGCCATCAAAGAGTTCCATTGTGTATCTGCCTTTGTCCTGTGGAGTCGGCTCATTGATCTGCAACCAGATCTGCTCCCCGGTGACACCAGTCCTCATTCGGTCTGTGAACTTAATCTGGGTATCACTGAAAAGTACAAAACAATGTTACCTTTTTGTTTCACTGGAGTTTGAAAAGGATTTGCTCATGCTGAGTCACTGAGCACTCTGGAGTTACTAAATGATTTCCAAGATGCTATGGTATGCCACCATATTCTGAAAGCTCTCAAGTCAAATCCCTGCTGGAGTTGTGAGCCAGCTGGGCAGAATTGGTGTGACAGCCTTTCCCTGTTCAAGGTCCAGCTATCCTCAGAGCTTGCAGAAGAATTATGCATCTCAGTCTACGACTTCAGCCATAGAAAAGCTGTACAAGTCTAAAAGCCAGATCTCTGAAGGGTAGCCCAGGCATCCACAAATGTTGCTGTTCTCTTTTTAGCATAGGTTTATTTCTGCTTGGGCAAAACAAAACTATACGAGGCTGTATCTACAAAAAACTCCACTTTTGTCACAAATTATGTTTGCCCAGTGTGAATGATTTCTGATGCTCTGCTGTGTTTGGAATTTAAACACACTTTGACATAAGTATATCTTCTTCCATTAAAAAAGCAGAAAACAAAACAAAAAAAACCAAAAACCCACCCCAGCCCACCCCCTCCCCAATCAATTTCTTAGCTTCCTAGCTAAGCAGTTCATTTCCCTGGTTGAGGCAAAAGATATTTGTCAAATAAGCTACTCATTTCCTAGTTATCTTTAAACTGATAACTTTGAACACACTGGAGGGAAAAAAAATTTTTTTCTAGATTCATTTGACATGCTTCAAGATGAAACAAGTTTCTAAAAATAAAATGGAGAAAAGAGAGAGAGAGTGGGGAAAAAACCTGGAATACTTCATATTCTCTTGCATTTATTTGAAGTACTTAGGACTTTTGATGATACCAGGTCAAAGTGAGTGCCAAGAAACAAGAAGGCCTCAAACTGCTTTCATTTGTCTGACAGGGTGCTGGTTAACATCAGTGTCAATAATTACAGCAAGCCTGGTACAGCATGTCCTGGGTATTCTGTGCCTCATTTACATGAGTTTTACTGAGAGATCAGTAATTCAGATTCCATCATACAGACTAACTACTGCCATGGCCACAGGAAGTGAAACAGCAAGAACAGTAATAATAGATTTGAAGTGATCTAAGTTGTTTGCTTCTCTTGTTTACTTCTCTGAGTTTTCCAGTGCAAGTGCTCACTGAGAACTCAAAGCTGTCTCATGGATTTGGATGTGCAACCCCCACTAATTTTATGGGGAGCTGGGCATTCAAATTCTTTTTTAAAATCTCAGTTCTTCTGTCTGTCTTGGTTAGGTTTGTAGTGCTTGCAGCAGGGGTTGTCTGGATTTTACTGCCCTGGGCACATGCTGGAATTTGCTTTGCCTCCTAAAAATTAAGCCATGCATTAAGAGGATATGCCCGCTTGTCCCAGTTCCACTGAATTGTGGCTTCAAGACAAGCAGACCTCCAGGGCAGGTATCTCTGAACCCATGGTGCTGGCCTCTTTTGAAGCTTAACCGTCTCTCAGGTTATATTTGCATCATTCCTTAAAACTGAGTCAGGGAAAGATGCAGCTCCGGCTGGGGAGGTGGGAAGTGCTCTGAAGCAGCACGATCCTGCTGGCATCCTGTGGCATGGGACTGTCTTTCACGAGAGAAACAACAGGAGGGCCTGGAACCACCACACCTGACTCTTGTACTGATTTCCTGTGAATGTAATTGACTGCAACAAACTCGCATGAGACAAGGACTCATGAGAGAGGAGAGAAAACATGGGCCTCATCTCTCTCGCATATCCAGGTTCTCTCTGAATCTATAAAACCAAAATTGCACTGGGTTTTGCAAAGGTCTTGTGTACTTACTTGTGTAACCAGCCTACTCTCAAATCTTCCACATAATAAGTAACATAGGAGTACAGTCTGATACCCTCAGCTGTGCTCTGGATTTTCAGGTCTGTTGCAGATAAAGCTGAAAGAAGAGCACATGGTTTTATGCAGCCATACAGCCATTCATTGAGTGCCACAATGAGTCATTCATTCCAAAAAAGAATTAAGTGCTTACCAATCCTTCTGCATACTTCATTCATCAGATCTGCAAAAGCTGTGGAAATAAAATCCAGAGACTAAGACTCTGTGTCTGCAGTTCGAGTACAGTCAATAGCAGGACAAGTACTGGCTCTGAAATATTGTCCCCAGAAGGTTTGAAAAACCAAGCTTTGAAAAAGCTACCTTTTCAAGCAAATTAGAAATCTGAGCAATGCAGAAATGTAGCCTGTAATTTTACAGTTTCCAGACTTTATTTAAGTGCAGCCTTGATGAATACTGCTGCAGTTGAATAAAACTATGGGTTTTTTGTTGTTGTTTTGTTGTTTGTTTTTTTATTTTTTTGTAAATGACATTATTCAGCTAGAATGTTAACCCATCTATATACATTCTAATGGATAGGAGTGAAATGTTAAGAATATAGTAATCACAGTAAGTGGAAAGGCTTCTAAGTAATTGGCAAAATATAATAAAAATCTTTTAAAATTACCTAGCTCTGTAATTTTTTTTCCGTACTTGCAGGCTTATTGATGGCCCCCTGAGGAAATCTGTTATCATTTTGCTTAGTGCTAGTCACTGTATGCTCCCAAAATTATACGGAATCCAGATGCAATAAACTGTATTCAAATGTTATTTGAACTGAAAAATCTCGGTTTTTCTAATCAGATGATCTTGTATGCATGAGGAACAAAGCCACAGGAAGGCAACGTGTGCAGATGCCTGTATTATCCTGAGCCCACTTCAGTCAGGCTATCTGCTGGTGTGGCTGACAGCAGCCAGACTCTGACCTGTGTCCTTGAGCTTTAGCTCACTGGAGTCCTTTCCTCTGTCGTCCTTCAGTATGACTTCATAAGTGCCAGCATCTTTCTTAGAAAACTGCAATGTTGTAACGATAAAACCAGTTTTCAGAACAGGCATTGTATAAAAATCTAGATTTTTCTTGTGAACCCAGCCGATATCCTGTTCCTGTCCCCAGGGAAGTACCCAATGCCTGGGGCTGCCCTGGTGCCCCCCAGCCCCCCTACTCCTGGCTGGGGTGGTGGGATGGGTTTTGGCAGGAGGTCCTGGTATGCAGGACCTTGTCCTGCCCCAAATCTGCTGCAAGGCTGGGTATGAACCAGACCCCTCTGGTGACTCTGGAAGCCTGAGTGACAAGCACTTTCCAAATGCTATTCAGAATGGAAATGTGGTCTCAATCTGTTGCTAAATTGACATGCAAAGGAAGTGACAAGCTTATTATCTCTTCTGTCATCATTTCCTGAAAATCTGAACAAGCAGTTACAGACAGACATTTGCTTTAGCAAAAACACAGACGCCTTGTGAGCTTTTCCATTTTTAAAACCCACTTCCTTTTTTCAATTGTTCTGCTGGATCACCAGATTAGATCATATAATTCATGCGAACACTAATTTCAGCTGAGGGCTAATGAAGACAGTCACTCACCTCTGATATCAGCAGAGTACACACGCCATCCTTAAAGTCATGTTCTTCATCTACCATTATCTCCCTGTCATCTTTGTACCACACAATGTGTGTTTCCTTCTTAATATTAGCCACCTAAGATGGATGAAAACCACATCACAATTATTCTCTTCATCTTAGCAGGGGAGCTCGGTGTCGTAGCTTGGGTTAGCTTGTTCCGTGGGTTAGCATGTTCATGTCTCTCACAGAAGAACTTTACAAGCAAGCTTTACAACCTGATTGCAGTGAGTTACTGCAGGCCTCCATTTTAAAATAAGGGATGCAAGAGGGAAAACAACGAGGATGCAAACAGAGAGAAAAGGAGACCAGGGAATGAGTTGATCTTGCCCAGGGAATTTCTACATGTATAAACAGGCCAAAAATGAGTAAATCCCTGGATTTACAAAGATTTGTCATTCTTTTTCAGGTGCCTTTCTGTGAGTGGGTGGCTGATAGATCTGAATAAACAAATTCAAGCTATTTTCCAACATATTTTGTTACATGCAATGAGCTATTGCCTCAGCAGGATTAACCTTCAGAGGCTCTGTCACTGTTCAGCCTGCAGCTGGGAGAACAAAAGCAAAGGGCATGTCTTTAGGCCCTTTCCATCCTCACCATCTAGGTAGTGGTAGGCCAGTGTACTCTGAACACTGTATTCAGGGTTTTCCTTGCCCCTTACCTTACATTTCAACATCACATTACACTCATCGGTAACTTCCCATCCCAGTTTATCCACGAAATGAGGACCTGTTTGAAATCACAGGTATATTTTTAAAGGTCACATCAATGGTCACATTCATGATGCAAAATGAAAGACAGATGTGTTTTACTTGACAAGAATACTGTTATATTTTAATGTGATTTTATTTTTACTATTTCTGCTTCAGAAGTAACCATGTAACACAACAAACCCCATGTATTTCAAATTAACATATATGAATATAAGCAAACTCTTAACGGACTAACACATATGTCGTTCTTATAAATATTCATATTATCACCTTGTTTTCTGTGCCACTCTTTTCTCTGGAAATCTGCTTCATCCCGTAGCTTCTTGAATACTAGGAATTGAAACCAGCGAGAAATACAAGGTTAAACTTCATGTGCCGTTTGTATGTCACTGTAACAGTTCGGTCTAACTCTGTTCCTTGAGGGTCAGTGAGAATCTGGCCATAGGATCAGGTTTTCACTGAACATTGCAGAGCATCAGAAGCTGATTATGGGTAACTCAACTTTCCTAGCTGCTTGCAATCATTAGGAGTTTAATGTCTCCTGTCTGATGATGTGCAATCCCCAATCACACAGCTCCTGGTAAGAAGGCAAATGAGAGGCAGCAGAGTCAGCAGCTGCTTGAGCTCTAACAGGTGCAGCTACTTGTTCCCAGCTGAATGGGCTTTTTATATGGGAAATTTTCATTCCACCCATAGGAAAGCAAATCACGATATGCTGCAGTATTTTACATTTCTGTAAAAATTGCCCTTCCGTCCATCACTTTAAAAAATTCAGTTCACACACATGCCCTGTCCTGTAGGATGCAGGCAAAACTGTGACGTAAAACAACTGGAATGTCTATTGGGGTTGAAAACGGTGAAAAGGTGAAAAGTGAAGATGAGAACTGAGGTAACCTCGATATAATTTTGCCAGCCCACTGCATAATACAGATTAACCTACCATCACCAATGAGGACAAGACTAGATTGATTGGTTGCTTTTCCATCCTGCAGCTGGAACGTGTAAGTGCCTTCATCCTTTTCCTCAAGTTTATCCATAATCATTTCAACAAGGCCAGTCTTCTGGTCCACCTTCATTTTATATTTCTTCAGGAAATATAAAGTAACAATTTATACATATCAGAGAGAGAAAATATTTGTGAAGTGTTATAGTGGTCTCTTTAGCAGAAATTGTGTTTTCTTTATTTGGATTTCCACTTATTCAGGTTCCCATTTGTTCAGATCCCTATCCTATTCTACATTCACTATCTCTAGCTCCAGCTCCAAATGTACAACCTAATAAATAAATCTGTTTATTTACTGATGCTGTTCATGAAGCACATGACATGCCTGTTGCACTATGTTCTTTTTCATTAGAAAGGTTTCGATTTGCATCTCTTCAGAATAATGTTTTCTTTGAGGGCGATTGTATTTTATAAGGTTCTGTCTAGAATGCTCCACCTCTGCCTTCTCTCTGATATCAGTGTTGCAACAAAATCATGCCATGTCCTGTCTTTGGGAGTAACAAGTTCTGCAGCTGGAAACAACCACTTGGGAATTTTTCTGTGATGTAATAAATTCCTTCAAACCACAAAGAGAGGTGAGAACAAGGGTATTCTAGGGCTATAGATGAAGGAGGTAGGATGAGTCTGGGCTATTGCAGTGATTCCTTGAAGACCACAGTTTACAGAACATGTGGTATTCACAAAAGTGGCAGGAAGACATTAAACTTCCCTTTATAAAATGCATCCAGTAGAATTCATCTTGAGCTCAGAACTGTGGACAAAATCTTTCTAATTATGCTTTCCATGACATATGCTGTTTCTCATGAAAGTGCATCGGAGTGGAGCACTAGCTGGAAGTATACTGAAGATAGAGACACTAATCCTCATTGATACTCATGAAAATGCAAACACATGTAAGCAGTGAAAAACCTCACCTCTCCATTGAAAATCTCCTTATCATTAAATACAAAGTTGGCCTTTGCATTGCCAGACAGTTTTTCAGCTTGCAGCCAGAATCTCACTTCTCCTTTTTCCAAGATTTCCACTGCCAACTCAGAGATAAGTGGGACAGCTACAAAGAAGAAAGAAAAGAATGATGCATATATTTTGCCTGTGCCCCAACAACTGTTGTCTTCTACAACCAGAAAGCCACTTACTCCTTCCATACTCGAATACTGTATGCAAGGTAACTAGCTCATAACAGCTCTTCATATAGACAGAATGCCTCTCCACCCACATATACATAGAATGACAGATGAGATTTAATCTTTTGATCCTTCAATCACAAGGTCTAGTCAAACTAAAAGTGTTCAAGGTTTGAGTTATGCTCCATTCTAAAAGAAGGCTATTTCAAATGCAAACTGCAAGTATCTGTGCAGCATTACCAGAGTCTGTGTGGTGCAGTCCCATGTTTAATGAGTTGTCTAATAATATTACTGTAAGACAGTGAACTGACTCAGACAGGAAAAAACAAAACAAAGCACAAAAACACTCCAAGCATAAAGCCAGATCAGAAAGTCAGCTGCTAAGCTGTAATTTAGGAGATTTTTTAAACACACTGATGCTCTGCTGAGTGGAACCTCCATCTCTAGAATTCACCGAGTATCCCAACATATCCTCAGTCTCCCCAGTACATTTTGTTTTCCTATGAACAATTGAAACCCCCATATATAAACCAATTCAATGTGTAAACAGGGGAAAAAAAAAAGTAAAAATCGTGTACTATACCATAGGTAACTCTTTTTTAGTTCATTAGTTCCTGTTAGTAACAGTCCTCAGCTTGCTTTCGCTTTAACTTTTCTTTAAGACACCATAATAAGCAACATTAAGCATGAGGAGTTAGACTCTGATATTGGGGCATATTGCTCATCTCATTGTCTTCCGTCATGTTATCCGTCCTAGTGGATGCGCAAATTCTCTTGAAAACTCATACTCCCAGGGTTACGTGTGCTGCTGTGTGTGGACTCTCCCCCAGGCTCTACTTTCTCAGCAGTGCAGAGTCTGCATTGCTAGGGTGTAGCATGGAACAGCTGAGGACAGTGCACAAACACGTTGCAAAGCACATGACGATATGGTCTGGTGACAGTGCAAAGACACACCTCGCAGGGCAGGCTGGTTTCTTTAGCTCGGTGTATGCAGAGGCTCAGCTGCAGCAGGAAAGGACTGGGACCAAAGTAGTGTCTGATTTCTCTCATCCTGCTATTTGCACCTTTCTAAATGACTGGGGTGCCTTCTGGAGCACAGCTGCCATCCCACCCCACTGCCAAACTGACTTTAGGGAGTGAGGACCTCTCAGCTCTTCCTTTGCCACACTCACTCCTTGTCCCTCCCACACCCCACACCCACATGTGTGCTTTTGGTGGCCGAGTGGCACAGGGTCTGGCTCTGATAAGAACAAAGCTCCTGGGAGGTGAGGCAACAGTCACAGGGTTATGGAAGACACATGCTTAACCAGGCAGGGAAAAGCCTGGAGGGGCAGAATTGCCATGAGGGAGTGGTGCAAAGACAACCGCATGGAAGTGTGTCCCTGCTGTGCGAATGGTCCGTGTGAGCCTTCCTCACCCAGCACATCACTTTGTGTGTAAGAAACAGAAGGAATCTCAGGGCTTGCATAATTTCCTAAAACAAAGCAACTGAAATGCTGCAGGAAGCAAGTGGGAGTGTGAACAGACATCAGGCTGCACTGCTTTTGTCTCACTGTCAGCTCTACAGAAATTTTAAACCCCCACTTGGCTTGCCTGTTATTAACTAAGAATATCTTAGTCTAACATGGAAGAGAGAAAAGTATCTCAGCAGCTGTTAAATAAAGGGCTGAAAGGATGCAAAAGGATTCTTTTTTGGAGAAAAGTCTGATCGCTTCTCAGCCTAAAGGAACTGGACAAATCTGCCTTACAGTCTGCCATGAGCAAAAGTCTTATTTAAAAATATTTCCATAAGCACCGACTGCTATTTTAAGCATTTTCCAGTGGTTTTACATCCTATTTGTATAGCATCACAAATTATTGGCAGGACTTGACAGGCAGTCCTCAGGCAGTTGCTAAATTGAGGAGTCAGAAGAGTTTCTTTTTACCTTGCACCAGCACACTGTCGCACCCATACGTAGTTGTGTTCTGTAAGGCTGTTATTCAAGCAATCCATTTCCCCATGGAGTTACTGGCTGCATGTGTTTCTAAGCAGAAGTTCCATTAATTGCCGCTCAGAAGTACAAACAGCTGAATCTCAACCCCTAGTTGTAATACATATTTTTCTTGAAGTGTACACAGGGCTCAGAGTGGCCAAAACGTGTAAGACAGTTTCCTCCTAAAGGATCTTTCTGCAGTGATCTCCCTTTTCTGCCTGTGCCTTCTGGAAGCTCATGCACAGCTGTGTGTGTGCTGTTACTTAATACAGTGCAAAAAGATGATATGATCTGTGTCCTGAGGAGCTTATTTTGTGGTGTTAGTAATGAACACAAAGCGTGGAAGAGTCCTCAGAAGGAAAGGGTCAGGGCAAGTAAGGTCACGCAACAGCAGCAAAGTTTTGTGATGACGGACTTTCAGTGTGAAAATATAATTAGAAGATAATTGGGAGGAGCAGGAGTAAACAAGGGTTTGTTTGGGCTGTCATTAAGCTATCAAAACGTGATACAGTATGTTGAGAAGAATAGAGCCGATGAGAAAAAGATGAAGATGGAAATGAGAAAAAGAGATGATGTAGGCAAAAAGACAGGCCATTTCTGTAGCCAAGTACTGGCTGGGCTGAGAGGTGCGATGTGGGCTGAGATGGAAGAGGTGCCAGCAGTGCATGCACTAAGCTGAAGAATTTAAAATGCAGGCAAGAGTTTTAGTGCCTGGAATGAAAAAGAAGAGAATATATTGGGAGAAGATGAGACCAGGTTTAGGTCTCATCTTGTTGTGTGCGTTAAGATTCATTATGCAATCCAATATTATTTTTCCCCCATTTATTCAAGTAATATTCCAATGAAAATAACCAAATTGTGCTACTACTGGGATATCATAAATGTCTGTGGAGTTGACAGAAATACCATCCCAACAGTAGAAAATATGTTCATATTTTGTCAAATGTTTCAGGAAAGAGGGAGGGAATGAATTTCAGCAGGAAAATTCTGTATGTATAGATCATTACAGCTGAATTTACTACACTTGCCAACTTTGTTAACCTTAAATTTAACTTATGTTAACTTCTGTTGAAGTAAAATTAGAGAATTTTTCAAGTTCTGGTTTTCAAGTCAGGTCAGGCATGCTGAGTAAGTATTAAAGCCTGTTCTGCAGAAGAAGCAAAGCCAATATGACACTTATTTTCCAGCTGTTATATAGACTTATTGTAGCCTGCAACTGTAGCCTAGTTATATAGCCTTATATAGACCAGTAGCCTGCAACAGTTTGGGAAGAACATCAGTAATATACAAATGTACTGAAAGAGAGGGAGGAAAAAAAAGAATCTTAAATTTTTCAATCCAAACCTACTTTCACTTGAAATTACTGTAGTGACCTTCTTACCTGATGATGGCAGGAGCTTTGTGATCATAGAATCACAGAATGATTTGGGTTGGAAGGGACCTTCAAAGGTCATCTAGTCCAACCCCCCTGCTATGAGCAGGGACATCTTCAACTAGATCAGGCTTGTGGTACCCCACTGCATGCAAAGCTCTCCCCTACAGACATTAGTGATTCACTTACTTGGGAATTTGCGTTCATGGCTCAGAGCAAGCAGGCGTTTCATTTCTGCAAAAGACATAAAAGAAGTAATATGAGGTGTGTGCATGCCTTTTGGATCTGAGAGACACAGCAGCAGCAAAAAACAGATGTGAAAGCAAACTAGCATGCTTAGTAGGCATTGTGTTTACCTTCCTCGTCAATTGTGTAGCTTGATGAAACTCCATCAGTGTCCGTAACAATACAAGAATAAATTCCCAAATCATCTTCTCCAAGATCCTTAAAGGACAGTTTTGACCTATAAGGGAAACAAAAGCATTGTGATGAAAAGGTGAAATCCATCTGAACCAAACCCCTCCTTTCTGTCTATAATACCAGATATAAATAGCCTTGTGTTAACATTTGCTCTGACTGAACAGACAAATGTTCAGCTCTGTCAACTATAAATCGGAGTACCAGGTGTGGTACAAATGGTGATGGCACCAAAAGAAAAAAGGCGTGTTATCAAGTCTTTGGTGACTCTGGAAGGATACTGTAGGTACAGGCTGACTCAGTTTCACTATGGCAGCACCATGACTGTGGTAGGCCACTGTTTCTTTCAATATGGCTTCTATCACTAGGAGAGCACATAGGCCCTTCATGGGCTGAACCTGTGCATTCACCTTGTCTTCCTCTGGGAAGAGCCTGAAGAAATAGAGTAGGCTTGGAGACATTATATAAGTTACTAAATCAGGTCATGGTAATGCCGTCATAAGAAAGCCTTGCTTACTGCAGCAGTTCCAAAGATTACAGCTGCATTACAGGGCAAAAGCATTTTGCAAGAAGCCAGATAATTTTATTATTTGGAGATTTAAAGTAATAGGAATAGGAATAGAAATAGGAATAATAACAATAACAACAATAATAATAATCTGCCTTGACTGACAGATTATAAGGTGACAGAGCACAGATTTTCTCTCCCCGTGCCTAAACATCACTAAATTGCCTACAGAGGAGGTCTGAGTCATTCTGTGCAAGCTACAATTTCCAAATGGTCTGTGTATGGATTTACTGGAGACCAGCATTCTCAGGAAGTAGCCTTCAAGTAACAGAGAAAGGTTTAACTCTTCTTGAGGTCATACAACTAGAGGATGGACTTCTATGACAGTCTAGATCTCTCAAACACAAGACTATTGCTACACCCGAGGGTCTTACTTTCCGCCTTTGGTATCGATTTTCAGTCGAGAGTCATCCTCAATTGGTTCGTAATTCTTGGACCAAATGAATTTAGAGTCTGGAGACATCTGATCACATTCAAAGTTCAAGGAAATGACTCCATTGTCATCTACATCAACCACCACTTCCTTGGTTCCTTAAAGAGCAGAACAAGGCAATTTCAGTTTCTCAGAGAAGTCAGCAAACAAATTTCTGTAGATATCATTCAAAGAGTGGATTAAGCAGATTCTTGCCATTTTCTCAGCTGGAACATAAACTGCTGCACTCATTTATATCTCTGGTCTTTGATTCACAAGAACAGTCCTTTTTCTAATCTGCAGGTTAAAAAGCATCAGGAATCAACTGATTTATTTAAGTGAATCTAAGCATCCAAGCATACAGGAGAGTTGCAATATTTGCTATGAAAAAGCCTGAAGGGAGAGGGAAAAAAGCAAGACTCTAAATTCACTAAATGTTTGAACTATTAAATAGCAATATTTTCCATGGTAAGGAGTAGTTAGAGCTTTCATTATGCAGCATGAATGTCCTGTTCTCTAATAAGGTAAGTGCTATACAGAAAATGATATGCAAATGTGAACATTTGAAGAGGTGAAGAAGAGGAAGCAGTCGAGTTGCCCCAGCAGCACACATTTGTGACTGAGGCGCATTTTTGGTGACACTGGCTTCACTCAGGGAGGTTTGTTTAATTGCTGTGCTTGGCATCCAGCCCTGCTGCCGTCTGCACCATTAATCCTGGGCCCACAAAGGGAGTGAATATTTGCAATTAGCTGCTTAAGTCACCCACCCAGTCTTGCCAGTACCTTCAGTCGTTGAGCTGGAGAGGGTGACCCAGTTTGTCCTTTAAAAGGCCTTGGGGGTGAATCCCAGGTCAGCAACCTGAAGGCGCCTCTATTCTACCCCCTCACACTCCAGTGGAGCCGAGGGAATTTCATCTGGGATTTGGGCCACTCAGCGAGCTTGTCATCCGTGCCATTAATGTTCATTTCAACAACTTGTCTGAGAATGTCAGGGAGAGCATGTGCACTGAGAGGTGCTGGAGAACATCCAGCCTTCTTTTCTGAACGGCTCTGAGCTGGATCTCGCATCTGAATAGGGCACTCATGTCCTATTACTTGGGCTAAGACAATTCTGGGCTGCCCAGAATACTAATGACACACTTTCTCCAGAAAATATCGTGCTTTAAAGACAAGAGCCTTATTCCTGACACTGAGATTAAATGCTTTATTTTCAGCATAATTCTTAGTGACCCTCAAGCATAAAAGCAGATTTCTGTGTTTCATCATCCTAATGCTACACACGTCTTTTCCAGCACTGCAAGCAGCTCCTGTCATGACAATCTGTGTACACACAGCTTTCTTAGTCTTCACACTTTGCCATAAGCGTTTAATGAAAGACGAGATTAATATTCCCATTTTAGTACTATTATGTACCACCCCTTGCAGTAGTGAAGCACATTAAGTACCAATATGTGATAAATGAAGCCTGAAGCCTACAAATATTTTACTAGGGAGTGGTATATTTGCAATTTTTTGTTATAATTTAATTTATTATATGGAAAATTCATCACTTGAAATTTCATTAGTGTTTAGTTTTCTGTAGGTCATTAGCCTATGAATCTTTTGTTGGCACTTTATGTGACATGGAAAGAATTACAGCCGTAAGGTTAATTTGAACAATAGAATCTTTTATATTTGTTTTAAAGCGACCGCATTATGGTAACAATCCATAGCATTTATTTCCAGAAGTGATGATGGAATTTACCTCTAATATTTATATGAGTAAAATAAAAATTGTCTAAATTACTGACCACATTCGAAGACCTCACTCCTATCCTGCAAAGTGGAGTCAAAGAAGCTGCCACAGTACTAGCAGTCTTAATTTCCCTCCTCTAGATAGCTTGGTGGTTTCAACATATCATCCAGAGCTTCTCTTAGAGTCACAGTAAGAAATAAAATACCTAGATATCATATCACATCTCCATTTATCTGAGCATTTTATTGCATTGATAGGAGAGAAATAACAGGACATAAAGCAGACGCCTTCCAAACACTAGAGGTAATGGCATCATTTTGAATACAGCCAGTCAGAAAAGTTGAATGGGACAGAATTCTCAGTTTCTGAGGTTCAGGCCCTTCTCAAGTGACTGATGCAAACTCATGATCTAATTTTGCTTTGTATCAAGATCAACAAGGACTAAGGGCAGCAATGTGGAAGAGTTGCAGCCTGCTCTCAGATTTCTCTTGTTTCCTATGAGATCCACGTATGCCAAAGTGCTTTTGTCAAAAGCGAAAGTTACAGGTCAAAAGTGGCCTGGATTGGTATTTGTTTACCTGATCGGTTTTTTTTCCATTTAATTTTAGAAGAAAACCATACAAATTAAACATGATTTTCAAAGAAAAGAAGATGGATGTAAAGCATTGAATCATTATACTTACACATTTCTTTGGATAAAGACAACTGGCACCCTTTGTATGAAAGCAGGTATTTTCATTTAGGGTATAATTTGCTTACATTCTTTAATTAGAAATCTCAGTTGTCTTGCAATTTTACACATTTGCCAAAAGTAGCATTGCAGCAGGAACTGTCTAGAGAGACCTGACAATATTTTGTCTCCATCCAAGATGGTAATAGAGGCATTATTCGTCGGGCAGCACCAAACGATTTGTGGTAATTTTTTAAAAATGGTGTGATTGTTCTTGACATTTTTGTGGTTAGAGTGAGACAGGTGGAAGTCTGCTGAAGAGGCTGTGTTATGAAATAATTGTTTTAAATAAGTTTTTGACTTTTCTTAATACCTTTAAGAAGCTCAGTTTGGTGGATTCTGTATCAGCAGATCTCAGCTCAAAATACGGGTCAAGTAGATTTGTACATATAAGTAATTTTCAGTTTCCCTGAGTGTTCAGTGGACTAAATCCTCACTTTCTGGTGATCCCTCAGGTGTCACACCTATGAACCTCCCCTCTTTAATGGTGAGGTCTGTAAACCAAATGTTTTGCTCAAGTTCATCTCATTTGAGTGAACACTGAAAACAGCGTACAATTTTTTTTCGTCATGTTGGTCATCTTCACGAGAGTTTATGTTTGTTTTTTTTTTTTTTAAATTGTAGTAACATGGACAATCCTTTATTTAGGACACTTGAAGAGTGATATCATCACAGCATTTTATCAGAAGTATGACACACAGTTTTCATTAACCCTCAATGAAAACAGATTAGTAAAGCCAAAAGTTTAGTATTAATAGTGGCTTAATTCTCTTTTTAGAAGTGGTTGCTGTAGATAAGCTGTTTTTAAGTTTTGCCTTACTCCACTTGCAGGTGATAGAAGTAGCCTTGGTGCTTCAGCAGCTTATAGATCTGAAATTATGTTTCCTATATTTTTCAAAGATCTTGTTTCAAACCCTTCTTACTTGCACAATCACTTACCTTCTTTTTGCCCTTGTATCCCAATCACATGCTTTCAACAGACCATCTACTCCTTCCCGTCCATTTTTCCCATCCCAGCCTCAATAGCAATCACCCCAGCCTCCCTACTCTGCTTTTTCCAGTTCTTTTACACCCCCAGCTTCAGACCTCCTTTTTCAGGCTTTCTTGACTTACAGCCTCACTGAGGTCTAACTCAATACTTGTGAGAATTTTTGCTGCCCTGGTCATAAGGATAAGGACACCTATGAAAGCTGAGCAGGAGGATGTAAAAAATGAACCTGGGGGTCAGAAACAGGATCCCAGGGAATTGAAGTCTGCAGGTGTAGGAAGGGAACTTGTCAGAGGACAAGAGGATGTGTGATGAATCCAGGTTGATTTGTACCCCTGTACCTTCTTACATCATACTAACCTTATACTAGATTTGTTCAAAATGTCTGAGATTTCATTTTTGCACCTTGTAGGACCCTGCACTTCTAAAATAGTCTATAGATGAGTAAGCCACAAGTCCATGCTTGTGTTTTCTGTTAGGGGCTTGGTGACAAAAAGGTGTTGTCTCTAACCAGTCACCTATTTCACTTGTATAGCTAAATAAACCCCAGAGGGTTCCTGAAGATCCAAGCATAGAGATGCTGCCTCTGCACTGGTTCCTGTGTTTCTTGCTGGTCTTACGGACACACTGGAGCCAGCCTTCAAAGATGACTCCAACAAAGAGTTGCACTTGAATTCCTACTGAAAGTTGTCCCCAAAATGACTTCACTGTGCTTTTAAAGCCTTTCTTTTAAAGACTAAGAGAAAAAATGCTTCTTTTACCCTTTCCCGAGGCACATTACATAAGAAAAGAAGAATGATAAAGCATAAACAACCAGTTTAATACAGGAAGGGCAAAATTTACATTCATAATATTGTTCGGTTGAGCTGATTTTACTGGATCCTCTGCTTATGCACCTACCTGTAGAGACATGCAAATCTTACAACTTTATTGTATCTTTATATTCCTGAATCTGTAGTTGCGATAAGAAAATCTGTTCTGACCTTAAAACATACCAGACAAGGAACTTAAGATATGGTCCTCAACTCATATCTTGCTTCATAAAAAAGCTTGACTTGAGAGGGATCAGATTCTTGGCATGTAGCCTGCAGGTAAACACAGTGCACAAACAGGAACCTGTGTAAATATGACAACAAAGAGGATGTATTTCTAACGAACCTGGTCGTGTTTCGGCTATGACAGCATCTGTGACATCTGATGGTTTCCCAACACCAGCCTGGTTTGCTGCCCGCACACGAAACACGTAGCTCACACCTTGTGTCAGGCCACCAATCTGGAGGAACCAAATATACACAGTGGTGTGTTGCAAAACACTGATTTTAATTTCACACTTACTAAGATCAGTCTGGGTATTTGACAATTCTATTCCTTTTCTTTTTTGTTTCTTTCCCAGTTCTCTTTTTTTTAATTCAATTCCAGAGTGACGTGACTAATCTGTATGACTTGCTCCTTCCTTGTGTGCATAATTAATGTTCAGGCAGCAAAATTGCTGTCATTGATTTCTTGGCAAAAGGAGCATTGGTTTTGGAACAGGATGTTTTGAACTCATGTACATTGACCTCTGAAACATCATAGCCTTTTACTGCAGATAAATGCTGTCTTTTAAAAATTAAATTATCAGGGTAATAAGTGCCAGCCACACCTATTTAGAAACAAGAGGGAATTTAATAGTACAGATTTAATTGCAGTGACTTGAGGAATTATACTGACATTAAATCACCTGGGGATACTCCTTTAAAACTTATATGAAAGGGTCACACTTTAAAGTGCGTTGTCTTTCAAATATTCTGATAAGCATTAAAATAGCAAACCTACTTCACACTTATCTCTAGAACTGCAATACTGCTGATCACTTATTTAGAAGTCATTCCACAGAATTATATATCATATGGCCTACTGAGTATTCCTTTAAGTGGAGCCATGATCAGCACAGGAGGATGCTATCAAAGACTGACTTTCCCAAGGTTATGCTGCTATTGCCAGTATTTGAATCTTCAGCTATTTACCTTCAAGAATTTCTTTTGAAGGGGCTTCTCATTGACACTTTTCCAGTGTTCCTCCTTTGCTCCAGTTTCCTTCATATCAACATAATAACCAACTATGGGAGTACGACCAGAATAAACTGGTTCCTTCCACAGTAAAACCAGAGAGTCCTTCCTAACTTCTGTGCATTTGACATCATGAGGTGGCCCTGAAAGGTAAAAGTTGGAGTTGTGGCATCAAAATAAATCCCAAAGAGACCAATGCATAAGACTCCAGAACCAAAGCCAGACAGAACCCAGAACTGTGCACAGAACTTACATAACATTTAGCTCCTCTGTATCATATCTAGACCCAATGTAAATACAATCTATGTTAATTAAAAAGGCTAGCCCAAAACAAGATCTAATTGGTTGAGATTGGTATCTTGATCAAATATTCATGATCTTACAAAATGGACAAATAATCCCCAAACTCGGGGAAATAAGTTAATTATTAAGCTAATGTGCTGCTTCAAGGACTGGTCTAAAGTGCACTGAAGTCAGTGGAGGTTGTTTTCTTTCATTTCAACGAATGCTAAAAGGTCAGGGATCTGGCCTTGTAGCGATACATTTAGACAAGGCTTACAAGACCTCATTCTTCTCTGCCTTGTACCTTAGACAGGTATTTATGTCTAGTACTTAAACTAGAAAGCAAAGTGCCAGACACAGTAGAGGAATCAAGAAGGAAAGACAAAGCAAACTAAACAAGCTGCTTGTAAAATGCCACTAATTAAATAGGGATTATGTAATGCATCCCTGTAATGGTGCTAAATCAAAGTGCTGAAGATTCAAGCCTGAGCATGAACTTCAGTGTCCCGTTGACTCCCCTGCAAAATGCCTGCATTAGATAATCAGTCCCAGAGCACCTCTGGGCTGTGTCCCACTCAGGATCCTACCAGGCACGGCAATGGTCCACTCTTCACATTTGAAGGGCTTGCTGGGTTTGGAGGGTGTCCCAACCCCCGCCAGGTTAGCAGCAGCCACCTGGAACTGGTACACCATGTTTTCCTTCAGGTTTTGGATCTGCAGGATCAATAAGATGCTACTTATTAACTTTGGATTAGGACTTCAGAAGAAAGTCACAACGACAATTGTTGAAAACATGAGCATGCTTTCAAGTGTGCCTGAAGATGGAAGCATTATTGACACCTTAACATGTTAATTGTCTTGGCTTTCCTCTGATCAGTGATGGAACACACATGCGTGATCTTAGGACACTCAAATTGGGAACCCCTTTTTCCTGTTGATAGACACTTTGGTAGTCAGGGAGGAAACAGGGTATTGCTCAACAATCATCTTAGTCTGTCTCGTGGTATGGAGCAAGTTCATTTAAGGCAAGAGTTGTCCTCACGGTGGGGTGAAACTCAGTCCTGGCATTGCTGTTCATTTCTAAAGCAGCTCAACGAGGTTGTAGCTGGCATCGTCTCTAAATTGGGTCAAGAACTGATCACAAAAAGCAGCTGGCACAGAGCTGGTTTCAGCACCAGCAAGCACTGGGATATGTCCACCAAACCAGTAGGAATTCCATTTATTGTGACGGACTGACTTACAAAATATCGGACTATGTCAGTGAATTTACAGATGACAGTTGGTGCCAGACTAACAAATAAGCATACAAACAATTTTGCAGAGAAGTTTATTAGAGCTAAATAAATTTACCACCATGGATTTAAAACCCTCTGAGCAGCTATCTGTACACTGAATCATAATTCATCCCAAACTATCTTTGAGATTTGATTTGAAAATACTGCCTGCTCCCCCAGCAATAATTGGAGTTAACCTCTTACCCTGTATGCCCTCTCAGTAACAGCCTTAATGTTGGCCTCCTTCCATTTCCCAGGAACGCCATCAACCACTTCCCTATAGTTCACGTAGTAGCCGGTAATTTCAGTTCCACCAATGGCTTCAGGTTGTTTCCATCCCAGTACCATCGAGTCACGAACACTCTCGAGTACCACGATGTCATAAGGTGGAGATGGAGCAGCTGTTTCAATGTGAATAACAGGTAAGTAGGAAGCAATATTTCAGGCTGGCTTTCACTTACCGTATTCAGGCGGCTCCTACCCTGTGTTTCCTAATTAGGACAATATTTCTGCTCAAGGGAAGTTTCTGGAGCTGGAATAAGAAATGCAGGATAAAAGCTTCCACAAACCAAATGCAAAATCCAAACTGCATATGAGTTAGTTTTCAGGATCCCTTGTTTTTGAAAAGCAGGCTGATATGTAGCAAAAGAATGTGTTGCAATTGCAGCTCTGATGCAAGTGATCAGGACTCACTTTACTCTGTGAGAAATGAGGAACTAAAACTAACATTGCAGGAAAAGCAAAAAAATTGGAGATGCAATGATTTGGTTTCTTTTGCAGAAAGCAAACCCCTTTTCACACATACAATAATCATTTTAGTTCCCTTTTTTTTAAAAAAAATAGTCTCACATTCTTTCCTCCCAAGAATTGCCTTTATCTGTTTCTTTTTTTCTTTTAAATTTATACACTGTGCAAATTTTATCATTGCACCCATCATGTGATCTTACCTTAATGGAAGGCAGAGAGCTCATAGGCACTGCAGTATTACCAGAAATGGAACATGTTTGTTACAGGAACTTACATTAAAAAATGTGTGGCATTATCCTCCTCCTTAGATTTTTTTTTTTAACAATACAGAAATCATTCACTTCATCCCAACCCACTTTCTTATATTTCTTCTGTATCTAGCAGGAAAATGCTTGCCCATATCCAATATGTAACATACCATTGAAAAGCCTTACTTGTGCCCCTGAAATCATACTCTGCATGGAAATCCCACATCATATATGTTTCCCTTTGCGTGTAATGTTTTATATTGGTGTCAACTAGCCCCAGGTACCTCTACTTTGTTTTCTGTTCAGCATTTTGCACAGCCTTTTGCGTCTCACTTCAGAAGCCTGGGGAGGTGTTTAGTTCCCTAGTACTAGGTACCAGGCCTTAAATGAAATTCAAGTCCCACATATCTTGGGCATAATGGGTGTTTAGGCACTGAAAACTTAAAACACAATTGTGTACATGTGCCTGTAACTTGATAGGTTTTCCTCCTTATTATCAGTCAGAGATAGAACACAACATTCATTAGCACAGTGTGTCAGAGGATAAGATGTAGCTTAGGGTAAAATCCACAAGGGATCTTCATATATCCTAACAGAACACAGATTTTCATGCTTACCATCATAATCAGATTTTGTTTCTTTCCCACATATGTAACCCAGAGAACCAGGTAACCAGACTCCTAACAAATGACTGAAGTGATTTAGAAATAATATATTATCTTGGATACACTAATACGTAGTCAAACAAGACATCAAATTACTAACCATATTTATATGTTTCACTTTCAGTAACCACTAAGTTTGTAAAGTGATCTCCAATGCCATTACATGCATAATGATCTTAATGGAGAGTTGAGCACATAAATAATGGGTTTGATAGAAGATGCATCACTACAGAGCACATTCACTTGTGGCACAGTTGAACAGAAGTTAGAGCAGTCTGAAGTGGACCTACCAAAGCAGCAAAATCTATTCATTTCATTAGTTCTCACCTGTATCTTTCTTCTTTGTAACTTTTTCCACTGTCAAAAGATCCCCAGGTCGAGACTTACTTGCCTGCTTAGCAGCAACTTTTTGTGGTGCAGACGTGACAGCATCCTTAACCATTTCTCTCGTGTTACTGTCTCCTGTACTCCCCAGTTTGCCACAGCTACTTGGCAGTGTCTCTCTATTAAATTTAGCATTGCATTTTAGCAAAGCATCTGTGTCAAAGATAGGCTGGGAGGCCTCATGCATGCCTTCCCAGCTGGTAGTGCGGTCTGTTAGTCCAGCAGCTTTACCACTCAGTTCAGGACACACACCATGAAGCAATCCTCCCCCTATAATTGCCAGAAAACAGCAGACATTTGGATTTAGAACACATTCTTTTTTCTTCATTTAGGCAACAGAGTTAAGAAATGCATGCAGAGAACAATACTGCCAAAGTATGACAAGTTACTGGGTTTACACACAAAATGTTAAGCTTGAATTCATGAAAATTTGAAATGCATAGAATACCTCTCAGCCTGCTCATAAATAATGCTTTTTTTAATAATGTCTAGTATTCAGAGCAGAAAAAAAGATGTAAAGTTAATAGTATTCTTACTTTGCTACAATTATTTTAGTATAAGATCTTCGAGGTCACATTCCTGATACAATCAAGATGATCTCACAAAACTGCCCTAGGCCACGTCTCCGCTCCAAGGCTGAGAGGTATGCAGCTTCAATACAAATGAGAGTGAGGATGTCGCAGACACACAATTTATTCTAGTCCAATGATCTCATTAATCTTTATGGATTAGTTCAGGCAGTGGCAAACAGAAACAATCCATCAGCAAAAGGAGAACACACAGGGTTATAGAAGGTTCACAAAAGACACATTGCACTATTAGGTTTAGTCATGGAAACAAATTTCTTAGGAAGTGACTGTATATAGGATGGTGTGCATTAGAGGTGATATACCAGATTACAGAATCAGAATGACATTCCCATTTTCCAGGATACCTATTAAGTGAACTTGGCAGTGCTCTCATACAGTGGTTCACAAGAAACACCTGAAGAAAACTGGATGGTGAAGGTGAACAGTCTATGAGAGTGCAGTGAGTGTGAAACTATGGCTGTGACACTATAGGATCTATGGACAAATTATTATTTGTGGACAACATCGTGAAATAAAGCAATTAATTAGTTACAAATAATTGCTGAGAACATATTTACTTAATTAATTACCATTGAAAGGGGCAACGGAAAATAGCTTACCAATGGCTGCTTTCACCTCTATAGGCTCTGATTCCTGTGAAAATTCACTGAGCCCCGCTGCATTAACTGCTCTGACTCTGAAAATGTACTTCTCGCCATTGCTGAGCCCATGGCAGATGAATCTAAAACAAACCAGTCAAGGAATACTTAGGAAGTATTATAAAGAAAATAAATATTTTAAGAGGGGAAAGAAAGCATTTCTTCCATGATATTTATTCTGGTTTCTGAAAACCAAGGACAAACCATGACCCCAGTCACTTATATGAAGGTCAGAGAATGCAGAATGTATCAGGGCACCTCATTCACACAACAAAGACAATGTCTAAACTCATCTCTTTTAAGACACTCTATTTCAACACTCTTTCCTTCTTGAGACTACACAAGTTTCTGTGTTACCACGGGGTCTACCTTACTTCTTACTTCAGTATATAAAATCCACACTTCCTAAAACTGAAAAATGTGAAAATCTGCATAGGTAAAGTCTTTATTTGCTTCTTGTGGGATATTTTCATGGCATAAGTAAAAGACACATGTAACACAGGTTCACATAAATCCCTTCCAATCATAAATGAAAAATTGCAGAGTTCAAAAAAATTACAGGGCATTGTACAGGAGCTAGATTATTTTTGTATTTTGCTTTCTTGCTTCTATACATGACAATAATCCAAGTCAGACAAATTCTTTTATTTGAAGAAGTTTACTTGATAATCTAATTGTCATATAAGAAAAACCCTCATAAATTTTCTCTGGTGTCCACCCTGAAAACACAAAATTTACAAAGACAGGAATCATTTATTTAGAAATAGATTGTGGTATGGAAATTTAATTTTTTTGTTTAAAACTCCATTTATTTTTCAATAGGTATTTCAAGTGTATTTTATTCCATGTTACTTTGATTTTGTTCCACTTCATAATGTAGTAATAATTGCACTACCAATGCTGGTGTCTTGCAATGGCATATGAAGCAAAGACAATGTGGAAAACAAATTCAAAGTTTTATTTTGGGGGAAAAAAAATAGAAGCTGAATCAATATTTCCAAAGCAGAATTTTCCCTGCCCATTGTACCAGACCTTTCGAAATCATTTGCTTTCACCAGGATGTGTGCAGAATTTCAAAAGATCAAAATATACTGCATAAGGCAAACTATGAACTACAGCTAAGGCTTTAAGATTGACTCAACCAGAAAAACCAAGAGTTAACAGACAGCCTGTGCCTGACTGCATCATACATTATATTACACTGACTAAAAATGCAGGGATAGAAACCTGTGCAGTGTACTTGCATCACAATATATAGTAACTCAGAACAATATTTTTATTTCCACGGTGATTAAAGGTCACATTTCATATTTTAAAACAAGCAAAGAGCATGAAACTTCACCCACACTCGATATAACTACAGTGTAACTCATAGAAATATATATGAAAGGATGTAATACTGGCACACATAAATATAAATGCAATATAAATGCACTAAAGAATACATAAAGGAAATTGTTGTGCTTGTCTTCAAGTGAGGTTTTAGGTACTTCTGATATACTAATCATTTACAATGCCCTTCTAAACAACAAAGCTGGTCCAGGAGTGTTTAGCAAAGTCTAACTTATTGTAATAAGGATTGTCACGGATAGCAATTACAAATAAGCAGAATCAGTCATAACAAGAAGGGACTACTTCTGTAGTGACATCAATCCACTTGAGGAAAAAGTTCTGTACTTACTCCTTCAGACTCTGAAGATTACATACTTATTCAAACAAAACCAAATCTCATTTATCTCAGGAAGTTTTAAATCTTGATTTTTTTTTTCTGACTGGAAACTAAGCTTCATATCGGTAAGAAATGTGACTTTGTACCCAATATTTAAGAGTGTTCATTAATTTCTTGATGATTACAAGAGAAATAGCTGTCAGAAAGTAATATTTTTAGTGGGATATAGCCCACATGTCCTCCTGACAGTCTAGATACACGGTCCAGAAATGTTTAGAGCAGTCTTCCAAAACAAAGCACTTTGTTTCCAAACATTATGCAGTTTAGTTTTCCACATTTGTAACTTCAGTCCTTCCTCAATGTCCTGTTTTTCATCAAACTGATAGGCTGTACAATAGCTACAAGTAGCAAGCTGCTTCTCTTTTCTTCATTAGCAATGTCCATGTTTCTTCCCCCTTGACTAATTGTTTCTACTATAAGGTTGATTATAATTTCTCTTTGGACAAAAGTCACAGTTTGAAATATGTTTTTATAACTTCTCATGAACTTCACATGCAAGAAGGATTCCAGCCTCCTGGCTACTACAGAGAGATTAGCTCTACTACTACTAATGGCTGGAAAGCACATATATCCAGTAAATCAGAAATTGGTGACCATAATTTCCATGCTTTAAGATTAATTACCTTGTGCCTTTCACTGGATTGTTGTTGCATGGTTCCCAACGACCAGATCCTTCCACACTTGACTCAATGTAGTACCCAACCAGCTCCTTGGCATCTGGGGGTTCTGTCCAAGTGACAACAACTGAAGTATCTGTATTCCTAGTTGGCATAATACGGCCAGGAGCTTTGGGAATATCTGTGGAAGAGAAGCAGAAATAAAATAGTGGCTAGTCAATTAAAACTTACAAATAAAATAAGCGTGAAATTCTATTCTTGATTATACTAGCATGACTAGTACAGATTTAACTTTCAAAAGACTTCTCTGATTTAAATTAAGTAATCTGTCAGGACAGGATAGGATCAGTAGGCTCAAGCCTTTGGAGGTGAGGTTTCCTCACTTCTCTATTGCCTAGGATTCAGTGTATTTCCTTAAAATTATGTTTAGTTTGTCCCCTTGTGCTGAATAGCTGCACCAGAGATGTGATTTGGAGCTTTCTAGAAGGGAAAATGTGCTAGATGCACATTGAAGATTTTGTGCAGCCCACAGGACAAGCCAGAAACCAAGGCTCCTGTGTAGCAAAGTGTATCTACAGTGTTTTTAAAGAAGAGATGTTTTAGTCTTCTTAAAAAATGTATTTCATGTGCATCCAAATGCTCTGAGAAGTCGACATGAAGTGAACAGAGATCATTTGAGAATCGGATTGAAATCTGCATTGCTGTTTGGAAACAAATTGGTAATGTAGGTGTAGCTACTGATGACTTACTGTATTGAACATCTTGGCTTCTCTTCCAGGGAAAATAGTCTCTGCTTTCATGTAAGTATTAAATTCTTCACTTTTGTTTAATTTGGCAAAAAAGGAAGGTTAGACTCTGCTGATGTCTGGGCTTATTTTCAATAAAGGCTCTAAGTAAAACAAAACATTTTTGTACTTCCTTGAGTTTTCATTTTCTTTTGCTATTTGCAGTCTTTGCAGTTCTTGGCATCGTTACTTGCAGCTTAATTTCCTTGGTTTGCATCTGTCGTTTGACTGTACATTAAAGGTTGAACAACCCAAACAAAAATTATTTTAGCTAAAGGGAATAAATCGCTGACTGCTTTTCATACTTGAATTATTTTCTGGCCAGCTACCTGCCTGTGGACAAAACAATTACATCATAAACTGAAAAGTTACCGTGGAGGTAATTTAATACATGTGACCACATGCTTACCGAGTTTGTCATCCACTACAGTGGCTTCAGTTGCTTCAGAGGGTTCACCGATTCCAGCTGAATTGCAACAGCGAACTCGGAAGCAGTAGGATTTACCTTCAGACAAATCAAAAACTGCAAAGCGAGGGGACTTCACAGGGATCTCGGTGTTGACCCTCTGCCACTCCTCTGTGCCGGCAACGCACTGCAGTCAAACCCAGAAACCATGTTTAGAACAGAAGCATCTGAAGGCTGAGTGTCTCACACAACAAGGCTTTCTCCCTGGTCCACCGAATTCATGTCGGCTGTGGAGAATAGGGAGACACATCCCTTCTTTGTGCCTTTCCACAGAATGAGCATATTTCAAAGCTTATGAATCAGCCAGATGTTCACTTGCTCCAGAAAACATACATAAAAGTTTACTGGTTTTAATATACCAAAGCTAAACCCTCTCCACTGGAAGAAAGTGATGTTATTAACTGCACCCAGTCGGGACCACTTTCAAAATAAGTTTTGCAGATATTCAGCATTATGCTAAGAGCAAAACCTTAACATTACCACTTTGCTTCTAGATGCTCTTGTGGCACTTTTAGTGTTTATGGGGTGGCTTTCAGAACTAATCATTATTTGACCCTCATTTTCCAGAAAAAAATAACATATGCAATTAATTTGTGAATTGTTTTTATTTCTATGACTACAAATTCTACATACCATGATCACTTATACCACTAATACTAATGATTAATTTTTTGCTTTGATTTACATTAAGTATAATTTCAAGAAATGGTTCTGGTTTCTGAGAGTTTCAAATTCTCATCTGACTATGTGACATTAGTGCTGAGTACTCAGCATGCAATCGGTTATTAAAAAGCTTTCTTATATGGAAACTCAAAATTCATATATTCATCCTCTCTAAGACTGTTGCTAAGTGAAACTCATTTATTTAGACCAGATTTTCTATGAGAGATGGAAAACACATAATGGGAAGATATTTATGTCTCCCTTGATGACACCTCTAGACTGATAGGAAAAAACATTGATAAAAAAGTTTATGAGCCAAGAGATGCAAGTAGAAAGGGTGATGGTGTGAAGAATTTTCTAGGCTAGCAGCCATGCAAAAACACCTCAGGAAAGAAGAACGCTGAAATTAAAACTGATTCTGTTGTAGGAGATCAGAAAAGAAATTTTGTGGTCTTTGTTGAGTTGGTGGAGCAAATGGAAAGCTAATATTAAGGATAAACATGAAAAGGCAGCTGGAATAGAAAGTGCTGATGACAAGAAACTCCTGCAAAATGCTTCCATCCAAAATGTTAACAATCTGTCCTGCCAGACAAGCTTCATTTATACAAATTATATATACATATATATATGTATATATATATAAAATATCATATATGTATGAGATGCATATATCTAAAAATAAACATGTATCATATATTTTTTTACATATATGAGATCCATATATATAAAAGCATGTGACTTTGCTCTGTGCTTTCATATTATAGAGGGAGTTTTGTTGTGTCTACTCCAGGTAGGTCAATGACACAATTCAAGAAGAATATTACTGGGTGTGACACTTTCTTCATTTACTTTCCTATTTCCCATCTTTCTTTTATTCCTAGTTTATCTCAATCTACAGTTTGACAGTTATCTTGATGAACCTCTAATCCTTGCCCTAATTTGAAAGTCTCAGACAGAAATGCAAGTACCAGAAGTCCAGAAGAGATGACAAAACAAACGTAAAATATTGCCACAGCATGATTCTGATTTTGTCCAGTTTTACCTTTTCCACAAAGTACATGATACCCTCATGGCCCCGCTGTCCAGGAGGTTTCCAGCTAAGCACAACATAGTTCTTGGTGGCCTCAATAACTTGGAGGTCTGTGGGGGGACCAGGAACAACACCCTCTGAAGGACAGGGAAGAAGAATAGGAAAAGGATCTCGGATTTAATTCTTTCATTTTTGTATCAGAATTAGCATCATAATTTAAAAATAGGAGTATCAATACACCTCAGCACCTAACGTTTTTTAAAATATAGAGTTGAAAGTGTTCTAAATATTTGGTTTAAATGTCCTTTTTTTAATTCTAAGCATGATTTTGTTAGATCCTGAATAATGAAACCTCACCTCAACAACCAAGTTGTTGAGTTATTTGAGGTCGAGTGACACTCAAAACAACAAACTTTGGGTGCATGCCAAAGTCCACTGAACTCACTCAGAGTACTCAGCCAGCTTCACATTAGACTTGTAGGCAAAAGGGCTGTGTTTACCTGCAGGTTCTTCCTCAGTCACAATAATCTGTCCAGTCCAAGGAGCAGAAGGGTGACCTGAAACAAATGTCGGAGATAACAGGGAAGTAGGAGACCAGGAAATTTTCGAACAATGAGAAAACTGACTCTTTCGTGGTTCAAAACTAACAATTGCAAGATCCCCATGAGCTCCATTTTTGGTTAATGCTGTGGCTGTTGCTCATGTAGCAAGCTAGTTACCCAAGCTAGTTGTAGGCTTACCAGCTTGAATATTGAGAGCAGCTCAGCATTTAACACAGCTAGAAAACTTAATCCACTGAAACATCTATTCCTCCCTGAAATGTCACTGATGTCTCCTAGGTGACAAGCAGAGTTATTTGGTTCACTAAGCTCATAATTTTCAGAGAATTAGTTTCAGCTTTATTTTCCATCCTCTATTCCTTCGGTTTAACAGCTCACTTATTAAAGGAACAGTCAAATTCCTGCAGGCTGCATGTTGTCTCTTTTTAACCACTTTCCTTCACATTACCAGCTTTTAAATCATGGATCATAGTCACAAACAGTAACGGCTCAGCCTGACTCAGCATGTCCACTCGATAAACTTGGGTGGCTCTCTGAGCAACCAATATGTTATCACACTGTTGCAGTTACGCAGCATTCAACCAGGTCAGTGCACTTTCAGAGATAATTTTTGCAAACACTGTTCTCCGCCTCCATGTTGTTCACCTTACATTGGCTGATCCATTTTGGAGATGAAAGAAGAAAGAAAGCACATGGGAAGAAAAGATTATCAGGGGTGACAGGAGGAGATATGATAGGAATAGGCCACTAAACCCGGACTTCACCTCCTGTGACAGCTTCCATGCTGCCCGTTGAGAAGAAGAGCCCTCTGCCCACTCTAGACTTAGGGTTTCACATGTCTGCAATGTTTCTTGGCAATGCCAAATCTCCTTCCTCTGGCCTTTTGCTTTATCTTGAATGGGAACCTAGATCATCTGGTTGCAGCATTATACATTGTAGCTCATGCAAACTGGGACCACAGGAGCACCGTAGCTTTGCGTACAATACCCCTTCACACTGTACAATTTTAAATTGTAAAACTTTGGAAGCATGTAGAAATAGATTTTGAATAGAAGCAGAAATTGATTTTCGGCATATGATTATGCCATGTGCGTAGAGAGGTGGGTTTGGAAGCAAAATGTCTGAAATCTCCTTGACTTGTAAAATGCTAACCATAAAGCAGAGAGCCTGGGATCCGTTGGGCTGTTCTGGTGTTGTTCTGATGTTATTGCAAGACTTGGATTGTCACATGAGCACAGAGTCAGTCACCCCTGTCTATGGCTCAGAGAGAGACTATTCACAGAATCCGTTCAGCTATTTTGTTGGCTGAACAAAAGCAAGTCTCTCTAGGCAATTAAACTCTCCTGTGCCTTTTTCCCCCCTTCCTGCAAGTTTGGAGCATAATACTGAAGTCAGCCAAAGCCATTTCAGCAGATAGAACACTTCGTGCAAAGAGCACTGAGATGATTTCTTCTCGGCAAAGCTGTGGCCAAAGAATATTTTGGCTTTGCATTGCTCCCTCTAGTGGGATTTTGAAGGCTTATGAGTTGATAGTTTTTTGTTCTTGTTTTTTTGAATGAGTTGTGACTTCTTAAACCTCTCATGCAACCTGTAAAAAACACATCTTACTTCTAAGCCTGGCTCTGTCTGCAGGATCCAGAGCAGCCACAGGCTCTGACACTCGGGATGGCAGGCTGACACCAGCTTTGTTCACAGCTCGGACTCGGAAAATATAGGAACGGCCTTCAATCAGACCAGTGACAGGAAAACGAGCAAACTTCACGGGATTCTCATTGCACTGGGTCCAGTGGGACGTGCCAACCTCACACCTGAAAAATGCAAACAGAAAGAACAGTGCTGGGAAGCGAAAAAAATGAACTCAGGGCACCCACACGCCTTTGCAGCTTCACCATCTGTTCGTGTTCTTTGGCCAGGCCATACCAGTTTCCTGAGCAGAATTGTATACTGGTGACATCAAAGCAGCTGCATCGAGGCGTCAGGCTGAAGTACCAGCTGGGCATGCACTAAATCCCTCACAGCTGCATCCCTTCTTTCCTGAACTGGAAAAGGGATAAGAGCAGGCTCACTTCACTGTTTAAACGCTCCAAAGTATGCTTGGGGAGTGTCAGCTTTAGCATACTTGAAGGGACAGGAAATATGCATCCCTTGTAGTTGCCAAAAGGACACTACTTCATCTTTCCTGCACAATGCTGCACTGTACATCCCACAAAATGCTGGGGTTCACGGGGTGCAGAGACCCCCCTGTGAGTTCTGGGAGCAGCCCAGCACAGAGATGGCAGTGAATGGGGTCGAAGTGGGGCACTGAGTCAGGCCCTGCTTCAGCCCCACTGGGGCTGCCGAGGAGCCTGAGGTGTGCTGGCTGCAGTCCCTGCAAGGACAAGGCTGAGTGTGGTGCTGCTGCGAAACCTTGCACGTATCGGGAGGCTGGCTTCTGGCAGAAGGAAGAAAGGACCAGCCGCCACTTCAGCTCAGGGAGCCAAGACAAGCCTGTGGTGACGGCTTCCCTGTATCCAGCAACATGGTCAACAGGACCATGGAACATGGTCCCTGTATCCAACAACATGGAACGTGACCTTTCAGCTTGGAAAAGACTATCTGGTGAGATACCTGCCAAAGAGAAGGTTACAGTTCCTACCCAGATTTCTTGGTACATGCAAGAATCTCTCTTGAGAATTGTTACTGTCCCACTCAGGGTGGTTTTGTGGTTTTTGTGTCTGCTCGGGGTGAGGGATCCCCAAGCTTTGCCTCTCACGTTAGCACAGACCATTCCTGCTGGCTCAAGTCACCCCCTCACTCCACAAGGCAGTTAGGGGCTACCCTGGCTGGCTGGTTGGGTCTCTACATACCTTTGGTGGGATCCAATACTGGAGAACAGTAACACAGCTTTGAATTTGGGAGCAAATGCAGAATAAAGGAGGTGAACACAAGAGAAAAAGTAAAATGCCGTTTCTCTTGCAGTTGTTGTCAGTGCTAACATGCCTCAATAGCCTCAATAATTTTAAAATTAGATATTATTGTTCAGAGTCCAGTCCTATCTTTTGTTTAGGATCAATGAATGTTAAAGAGTCATAGCTTAGACCTAGCAGAGCATAGTTACAGCAGAAGCTGACACTTCAAAGTTATCAAAACAGTAAAGTTATATTTGAATGCTAGAATTATTCCACAAATCAATACCCTCTTTTTACAGATATATAATTTATGTATATCTAAAGGCATAATATAATGGCACATTTCATCTATATATATAATGTTTGGGCATCTTTTACATGCATTTGAATAAGCCCAGAGCAACCTCATATTACTAATGATGTACTCTATTACGGAAATTCAAACAAACATTACCAGCACTGAAAATCACTGCAAGTCTCAAAATACTGACTTAATTTCTTAAATCACAGGCTTCTAGGATCCTGCCACTGTGTGTAACACATGGAGGTTTCATATTATTTAAAATTATTTCCATGAAACTTGTGAACCTAAGAGCTTGAATAATAACAGCATATGGAAAAGAAATCCAAGTCCCTTTGAGATAGTATTTTGCTTTCTGGTACATAGTAACTGTTAGGAGAGAGGCAAGAGAGCCCTGGTACTGAAGGAGCTACAGCTGCCTGATGCAGAAGAACTACAAAACACTACAAAATTCTGAGGCCTCTCAGGCCTCAGAGGAAGCAGCGAGGGCTGAGTTGTGCAGATCTTGCAGAATCCTTTCTATGCAATTAAATGAAGCAAGAAGTGATTATTTCCATGAAAGTTAGATCAGGGCCAGCCAATCCAAAACAAAAAAAAAATCAATTTTCTTCTGGCCAGCAACAAGAATGAAAATAATAAACGACTATTTTATCTCATGTTTTTCAATGTACTTTTAGTTTTTTGAGTTGGAATGAGCAGCAATACTAATTCTCCAGTCCAGCAGGCTCACTGACCTGTCAATGAAATATCCAAGGATGGGGTTTCCTCCATCAACAGCAGGTTGCTTCCAGGAGACAATGACATAATCTTTGTTGGCATCTAAGCACTGCACATCCAGTGGTGCACCAGGGGCTCCAGGGATTTCAGCATCAGCATCTATGAGGATGGAGAAATATGTTTGTAAATGTAAACCACAGTTCTTTCACAATTCTTAATCTTTAAGGACCAAATTGTGTTCCTACTGGCTTCAAAAAAGTATTTGCTTTTATATTGCCAGTGTTTTTCTAGGTTTTGGCGTTTCTTCGCAACATTTACAAATCTTTAATAGGCTACAGCATACTGTAAATGCAATTCACCTAGACATTTTAAACAGAATGAGTACCATGCATTCTGGTTACAGAGCTGCGAGAGACACTGTTGGACAAAAAACTTGGCAGACAGGCAATAGTTGAATCAAAAGTATTCACCCATTGGATATAACAACACTGAATTAAATATCTTATCTCCACTCATAGTCCTTCACTGTTTGATTTTGGTTGGCTGTGAACTGCAAAGGTATCAAAACCTTTTGAAGTTTAATTGTATTATACATTATCACTGTGGAATATAACCTTCATAACGATGAGCATATTGTTCCTTTCAAGTGTTTACCACAAATCTGGGACTGCTGGTGTCAAAGGGCCTTGACTGCTGCATCAGCCTCTGGACATGTCTTATCTAAAGCTTTAAAAAATAGAGCATAGTGCTAGGCACTGGGAAATTTTACTGTTTACACAGAGTGTGATTTGTGAGACGGTGCAATTTTCATGCAGAGAAGAATAATTAACCTTTGCAGGAAGATTCTGTGAATGACTTTAAAATAAGAGATGTTGTTTCTCTGCAGAATAACATCAATTTGTACAATTGTGAGCGACTTCAAAAGAAGTTCTGACTAAGATGTACATACCTGAATAAAAATATTTTGCTAATAAATACTATTCATACATTCCATATAAATCCCAGAGTTGTCAAAAAGGTTTAATATTTGAAGGCAGTACAGGTTTTTGTTTTACAATATATGGTAATCCCTATTTTTCATTACTTTGACTTTTATGAAAAAAATGCCTTATTAGAGTATTCAATATGCTTTATTAAGTAAAACAGTAGTCTTCCTAAAAAAGACCCAAATAACCCAGCCACACTTTACAGTCTTCTCTTATAGGCAGACTAGCATCACATGGAGCTTTTGAAGCTGTGCCAAAGTTGCCGAGTCCAGGTTCTAATTACAGGTAACTTGATGCGTTTTTAAAAATGGTAACATGCAGAGTAAACCATCCCATTAACATCACAAAATACTAAGAACATTAATAGTAATAAGAGTATGTCTTCAGTGATCTCTTTATGTAAGATTTTAATTGCCCGTATTTACCACTTGACAGAACATGAGACAACAGCTTCTTTCCAAGACAGACTGGGAAACAGCTGGGAGAACCAGCGTTGCTGATCAGCCTCTAGGAGGCTAGGATTTCATCCCTGGTGGCTTGCTGACAAATGATGCCCTGTAGCTATGGCAGAGGAGTCACACGTGCTCTCGAAGCCCATCTGAACGTGTAACATTATGAGCCTCCCTTCCATTGATGCACAGTGATTTCTGTGTGTGACACAAAAAGACAACTGCTCCAGCTAAAATACCAGAGCTGCCATTTAAAGCAAATTTGGCTACAGTTTAGGAGGAGCGATGAGGAATACAGTAGCCAACCAAGATTGTGGGGACCATTTAAATAGGAATGTAGAATACAATTAATGTAATTAGAATTTGGTAAACACACCCATTGGCTAGGCAGGTACTCTGCTGAAAGGGGAGGTGGCTTCGGTCAGCTCACACCTGTGTTGCCAGAAGATGTAATAGGATTGAGGGTGATCATTGATTTATATGGCAGCACGATGTAAAACAAAGAAAGAAAGACAAGTCCTATTTCTTGTCACAGAAGCTCATTTCAACAGGTTCTTTCTTCAGGTGGTGAAAACATCTCCTTCAGTTGTATTTTCTGGGCAGGTTGTTATCTCACACAGCTCTTCTGGACTTGGCAACAAGGAGCCATTCTGGGCATGGTCTCAGAGCCAAGAATTTCCAGAGCCTTTTGAATTAGCATTACACACTTCAGCTACTTTTAGCAGCTGGGACAGATATAGAATCAGCACACAATGTGATAGCCATGGCTCCTTTTAAAGAAATAATTCTCAATGGGTATTCAGTGAAGTTTTTGATGGTACAAACAAACAACATTCACAAAAATTACATTTTAATTCTACTCTTTGCTGCATTGCTTCAGAGAATCACACAGTGGTTGAGATTGGCAGACAGCTCCAGATATTGTCCAGTTTAGCCCCTGGCTCAAAACAGAGTCAGCCAGAGCTGGTTGCCCAGGGCCATGTCAAATCAGGGTTTGGGTATCTCCAAGGATTGAGAGGATTCCACAGCCTGTCTGGGTAACCTGTTCTGGTGTCTTCTTTACTTCCCTCCATCAGGTACACATGGATAAACTCCTCTCATGATCTCTCTTTTCCAGGCTGAACAGTCCCAGCTCTGTCAGCCTTTCCTCATATGAAAGATTCTTCAAGCTGTAAATCACCTTCGCATCCCTTCAGTGGCCTCACTCCAGTGAGTCCATGTCTCTTTTGTATGGGGGATCCATACTGAATCTAGCATTCTACATGAGCCCCACCAGTGCTGAGTGGCTGGGAAGGGTCACCTCAGCCTGCTGACAATGTTTTTCCCAGTGCAGCCCAGGATGCCACTGTCTTTGTGACAAGAGCACACGTTCACCTTGCTGTTCACCAGGATCCTTCCTGAAAAGCAGCTCTCCAGACAGACACCAGCCTATACTGCTGCATGAGATTATGCTTCTCCAGGTGCAGATCTTTGTGTTTCCCTTCCACTGTATTTTTTCCTGCAGCGTGCATTAGACAGAATCCCTCAAATGGCACACAAAATCTTGATAAAAATAGTGCAGTTTAGCTAGCAGTGACATGGTTACAAAAATACATTTTTAAGTTATTATATGGATTTTTTCCTCCTTATGACTTATGTTCAGAGTACTGAACATAATGCCCTAAATTTCCTCCTCAGAATGTCAATGGAGTTTAGAAGTCTTCGGGTACGTGACACCAAAGCCTGACACATGCATGGATTTTTTCCAGAGATAACGAGTGGAATGTACATTGCTAGAATCTATTAATAGAAAATTATTATTCTATTTTTATGGGGGGTGAGGGTGCGGGGGAAGCACCTCAAGTATCTGAGACTGATTTTGCCAATGTGTTTTCCTCAGCTTTGTAGAGAGTTTTGTGCACAAGACCGTGTCCTACCTCGAACAAAGACATAACTGCTGTACTCTTCATAGTACTCTCCCATCGTCACTCGCAGAGTGTAAAGACCTTCATCTTCCTTGTTTGCGTGAGTCAGTGTTAAAGAAGCTCGCTCCCCACTCCATTGCATCTGGACCCATTTGGATGGTGTAATAAGAACACCTAGGAATTAGAGAATTTCACGATGAGAACTAGCAGGATCTACTGAGGAGTAGATTCTCAATACGGAGAACATATTGGAATAGATTGGAAATACAAAAGAGACCACTCTCATCAGACAACACTCCGTCTTTGTAAACAGTCATCTGTTTTCATCATAACATCTAATTCAGCACTTACAACAACTTTGTCTTAAATTTCAAAGCATTACTTCAGAAATCAATAGTTTTTTATCAGCTGTTACACAACACTATGCAACTACTTAAAAAATATCTTGGCAAATAAATAAATAAATAGTAAAAGCTGTATGAGCTCTATAAATGGGCCACATAGATGTTGGCTCCAATAAAAATGCTTCTAATTTAAATTTTTGTTAAGAAATAAAAAATCCCTAGAAGACATTTTCACAGTGCTTTGTCAGTTTTCCATGGCTTCACATCAAAATGCTAAATTTTGAAACAATTCTAGTTGAAAAAGAGAAAATATTACCGTTGGAAAAGCTGAGAAAGTGATGACCAAATCACAATGTTGATATAAGCTGAAGTAAGTAAAGATTTACATGAAAAAAGTTTATATTTCTTCTTGTCAAACATTCTCACCGTTTCTGTACCACTCAATGTCTGGTTTGAAGCGCTTGATATCAGGATTGATGACAACTGTGCAGCCCAGACTCATTGTCTCGCCTTCTCTCCCAAAGGCTACATCGAACTTGTCAACAAAGCTGATTTCAAACCTGGAAGCGTAGCCATGAGGGGTAACGGCAACTGTATAAGAGAAAAATAAAATCTGGTTTTCTTTCCTTCTGTGAGAAGAGTAGGAAGAAAAAGTACTCAGTGATTATGAATGCAGTCGCAGGCAAAGTTCAAGGTATAAATAGGAAGAATATGTATATTAATTCATCATCTTCAGAGGTAATTGCAGTGTTGGATAATCTAAGCCCTTTCTATCGCAGAGAATTGACTACTTATTCATCCACACAACTCTAGCTCTTACAGCTAGTTCATTTTAGCAGGGACAGGCTTCTGCAGAATTTAATTTCAGAATTTTCAAAATTTCTAATCCAGTGTTTTACCATAAGATTTGATTTATAACTTTAAAAGACTTCTATATATGATTATTTGTTCAGGTCACATTGATCTTTAGCTTATATGGTTCTTCTCTTTCTCCATTTTAACTCCTTGCTCTATCTCAGAGCAGTCATGTGTTTTTGTAAGCTAGTAAGCCTTTGTGGGGGCTACTAATAATATAAAAGGTGCTCTCCAATCCCCCAGGCACTCAGATAGTCTGTTTCTGTACTTGTTCCTGAATTTATCTTTCCTAATGCTTTGTTGTCCCAAGTTGAGCAGTTTTCCAGACAGAATATCCTAAGTGCCTTTCATTTGTACTGTACATACATGGCAGAGGGGCTTCCACGCCTGTTTTGAAAACAGCTCAGCTGATAAAACCTGAGGTTACACTTTCCTTTCACTCAACTAGCCTACACTGATAACTCTCTCTCTTCCTGTGATCAATGAATATATGCAAATCGTGATCTTTCTTTCCCATAAAGAAGTGATAGATCCCAAATTTTATTGGAAATGTATGGCTTTGCATTTTGCAGTGTTGTACATAATCTTGTTTCTATAACTTCAGAGCTCTGGTGTATAAATGCCAGCTACTAAGCCTTTGTAGAATATCTCTGGTCCTGTTTGTGCCACTACAATAAAAGTCTGGAAGTCTCATCTGTCAAACCTTTCATGGGGTTCCTAGGGCACCTTCACCCACATGGCATATGTGGGGGGATTGTCCTACCGTCATGGAGGCATGGATGCCATATTGTTAAAATGTGAGATTCTCAGGTAAAACGAACTACAATTTCCACCTTGATATATCCCAAATAGTCTAATTGGGTTCTGGGTATTCAATCTTTTCTAAGCATTTTCTGTGCATTTTCACAGCTTATGAAACCACATAAGAAGCTGACAACAATGAAGTCACCTACTCTATGTAGGCACCTGCTTCCCCATGCCATGTTTTACATATTGCAAAAGGGGAAGTGTTTCTCTCTCTCTGACAGATTCTATTTCATAGTGAAGTGCAATATTAACAGGATGTTTCTTATATAAGAACAGACTTAGAAGGCAATGCCATTTTCCCCCACTAGTGAGGCTAACACCATCTGAAATTGTAGAGCTCCAGACCCTTGTAAATCAGACCTGCTTCTTTTTAAAATAATGTTACTAAATATTCTGCTTAGTCATGTGTCATGATGTCACAACTATAAATGGAAGTGTCAAAGAAACATATTGTAACTTACATGGAGAGAGGGAAAGATTTCTAGCATGCAAAAGACTTGCGTCAATTTCTCCTTTGTACCCTACACAGAAAAAGACAAAACTGGTCACTGTCGCCAAGAGGTAAAGGCTCTGTGAGCCACAAAACCAAAACTGGTAATGTGCATCTTAACAAAAAAAACATTGAAGGAAATATTTTGCAACCTACTCTTTACCACGAGGGAAGCATAAATTGAAACTTCTCCTTTAACATTCATAGCAGAGGCACGATACTGGGCAGTGTCATCAAATTCACACCTGAAATTATAGAAATGATTAGGCAGAGCACCCATTTACTCCTTGGCATAGCCTCGCTGGTGTTTTAGATTAAGAAAACCCTCAGAAATCTGAGTAAAATCTATAAAGTAAAAGCCTGGGAGAAAGACACACTGGACACTGGACACTGGACGGATTGTAGCCATTAAGTCTTTCTGAATGTTAAATCCCAGTGTTTGAAATAAACGTCTCTTTTCAATTATCACTTACAGATTTGAAATTGGGAATACAGCATAAGTAGGAAAAACTATCTGATAATATTCATCGCTAATTTACTGTCTTCTATGAAGAGATGCCTAACATGGAACTTGTAGAAATGGTAGATTTCATAAAACACATTCAAAGGGCATCTGCCAGTACATAAATTGTCAAATCCAGGTTTGATTAGGTCTCATGTTTTCAATGCTTTTAATGCAAATTGAGTGCAAAAATTTCCGACTTGGAAGAGGAGTACTGTTAAAGATCTTTCTCATGTATAAGTGAGGACATCCCAGTTCTGTTCCTCATTTCAGTAAGAATTGTGAATTTTGCTATATTTGAAAAACAGTTAACTCACATATTTTTACATGTTTAATTGTATTAATCAAGCAGACAGATAGAAAAAGTAATCAGAGATGTCCCACTTTTCTGACTCAGCCATAAATAGAATATCCAGATAAATAATCCAGATAAATAACTCAGGTAAATTGCATGTCCTCTACTGAGGTAAACCAGAACTGCTTCAACATTTAGTAGACAGCATTCACCACAGCTGATATCTCAGATATCACCCGATTTGACATATCTTACATCCCCAAGAGGTATGCTCACATTTTGCAGGTCTCATTCTATAGCAACACTTCAGCTTAAGCTTTTTGTTAAATTATTTAATATTTCCTTACTCGCTAATCTCCAGGGAGTGCAGCCCATATCGACTTTGAATGATATACTTGCCAGGGTGAGCCTGTACATCAATGGGCACGTTATTTTTGTACCTACGGAAAAGCAAAGAAGCAGTACATCACAAAGAGAAGTCATTCTATACTTTAAAAGGTCAAGTGCTTGATATTTGAAGTAGAACATCAGCTCCTGCATGTTTCTCCTAGGTAAACTATAGCCTAACTCCCTGGGAAGACATTACATATTTTTGGAAGTGTAACCTTTCTCTCCTTCTCTTTGACCTGCTCCAGGTAGATTTTATTCTCAAATTAAAAGAAGAAAATAGTCTTGAGTGGGATGAAAATCAGTTTGTATTACCATGAACTTTATGTTGCTACTCGTAAAAGAAAGGAGGAGTCACATGAGCAACACCTCAGAGTTTAGTAAATTGCAAAAAATAATTTTGTAGTCTCCTTATTTACCAGCTATCATAAGCATTTTGTTTGGTCTGCATATTTGACCTACTTTTAAAACCTTCATATACACAAAAAAAGTCAGGTAGAAGGTTAATTTTTTGTTTACTTGCAACTTAACAGGATTAGTCTGGCATATACTATGAGTATTTTCTGGCACAGGTGTATCTTCAGGCAGGAAAGGTTTACCGTTCAAAATTCCCAGTACATAATTTAAGGGAATGAATGAACCACTACTGATCAGTGGTGAGCTGGTACTGCTAATTTCAGAATTTATGTAAACAGCTTGAGACTCACATAGTGGAAGAACAGTGGTGCATGTTAAATTCTTCCTCTTCATTTGTTGCATAACATGTTGTTCATTCTGGACCATATATGGTGTAATCAAGTAAATGTTTGAGTAAATCCTGTCTTAAGCAGGCATTGGAAATATGGAAAAAACTGGCAATAGAAGTCTAATAAATAAATTGCACTCTGAATTGTATTCAGTACATTTGGCATTGATTTGAGGTCCATAAAGAAAAAATGTTTCCTAAGAGAATGTCCTACTTTAGCACATCTTTCCCTGTTCTCCATAAGGTATATATATAAAGAAAGTGGAATTATAAAGGATGATAAATAAAAGTATCTTCATCTTTTACTACAATGCAGTTTAAATAAATCTTTCTCCTCACAACAGATAACCAGTCAAAGAGATTTGCTTCTTCATTTCAGATTTTATACTTTAAACTTTTCATGATTTTCAGGAGAGGGAACTGGTCTGGTGTCAGTAGCTTGCTGCACTTCACCAAACAAATCAGTAATTAACAATTTTATTTTCACTAAGAATATTATTAGTTGAATATATCTCAAGATGAAGCTATACGTGCAATAAATCTGAAAATTGTCTTTCAGCACCATCAGCATTGTACAATAAAGAATATTTTCCTGACTACAAATATTTGGGCATAGTAATACACTGGGAGTTTTCCAAGTGCTTAAGTGAGTAAGGACCATAAACCCTACTGCTTTTTATCCTCATCTTCTTCTCAGCAAAATGTCTATGAAAAGGGGTTCAATGGCAATACTCTCTATTCTGCGTATCAATCACTTGCAGAGATGCCTGACCTCATTAATCTATTATCCTGGCTTAGGCAAAGAATAATACGTGAGTCCAGCAAGAGTAATACATTCACCACCACTCTTCGCCTCATCTGTGAGCTGATGCCCCCCAGACTGAACTGCCTGGGAACATTAGGGCATCTTTATATTACATCTAGTGTGTCAAATATTTAGAAAATAGAATAATGCCATCAGTTCTTAACATTTTCCAGGGAACATGAAATCCTGTAAACAGGACTTAACTCCACAGTATCTTTAAATTTTCTCCAAAGGGCTGGGCAACCCTTGGATCCTATGGCAGTGAAGTCGTTTGATAGCACGGCATGCTGTGCCGAAACAAGCTTTAACTGGGTCATGCCAACAGCAAGAAGACTTTCACTTCTTTTGTCTTCATTATTGGGTTAGTGAAAAGTAATTGATTCCATTTTTGCTTCTTTATATTCATCTGTAGAAAGAAGGACCACTTGTTATTTCTGGAAATGCAAATTCCAGAGCAGCCAAGTCATTAGCTAATGTGGGACTGCAACATCCCACTGTCATTAGGCACTGATAGTTTATGCTTTCTGTTACTGGTTTCAGGTGTCCTGGGTTTTCCATATGCTTTTTTTTCCCAAGGGAGTCAGAGCAGCTGCATCAGGCAGTAAGGTTTTCTTCAGAAAGTTCACAAAGCTTTATAATTTTACAAGCACAGCATGAAAAGGTCTTCATTGCTTATACAAAGAATGACTGTTTGCAGTACTCTACTGACATTTTGTTAGAAAGGCTGAATGAAAGCTGACAGATCCAGGTCAGCACTGTTCTATATCTTAGAGCAAAGACACCTACTGAAAAGGATGTGAACTCCTTTTTTTTCCATTAGTAGCCTGTGGCAAACTGAAATCCCTTTGGAACTCAGATGTACGGTAAAATGATGTATTAATTTCCACCATCCACATTTAGCACTTAGATGAAAGGCTGGTTCACAGTGAGAGCAAAGACAGACAGCTGAAGGCTCAGTTTAACCATGTCAGGTTTTGGGGATAAGGTGAATCTCAACCAAAGTGAAAATGACCCAGCTCTTGAATTCTTGGGTAGGATACAGGTTACAGAGCTGGATTACAGCCATGAGCATAGCTGACCGTTCCTTATATCCAGCTGAGACCAGATCTAAAGGGTTTGTCTGGAATCCTCTCCAGGAGGAATGTGAACACAGAGCACTTGTAACCCTTACAGGATGGGAAAACTGTCCATGGAGAGCCTGGTTGTCAGAGTCCCAGGAGAGAGATCTGACTTTATTGACTCAGCTCTGGCCTATTAACAAACCTCTTAGGAGCAATTTTTGACAAGCCCCGAGATTAAGGTTTTTGAGACCTAAACAAATGCAGAGTCTCTTAAGTCCCTTAATTCAAGTAGCAAATTGCAATATATGATTATTACATAACATCTTGATGTACTAGATGTCTCCCTTCCAACTCTGCATATTCTGATTCTGCAAAATTTTCCAACAGACTCCAAAGCTTTCAGCTTATTTGGATGGTTCCAGATCTACCTGAAGTCACTGACTTCAAACACTGACAATGTGTCTGCTATGAACACATCATCATTATTGAGATTTCACAGCATCATCAAGGGATTTCTATTTCATGGAGACTCAGTACTATAACTGCTCAGCTGTCAAGAAGTTTGCTCTTGACCAAAGCCTGCTTTAATGCTTCAGGGACATTACTGTCATTTGTAGACTAAACACAACTATTTGGAAAACATTATTAAAGATAGTATGATAAATTAAACTGCTATTTTTCCTTAATCATCGACAGAAGGAATGTATTTGATGTATCTACCAAATAAAAAAAAATCTATATATTCCTAGTGCTGTTACACAAATATTTTAAATATTATTAGACTAGTTAATTTACTATAATAATAATATATAATATTTTCATTGTTATTATTATTTCTTCATTTTAATATTTTGCTCTTTTTCTGCACAATGTGCCTTGAAAGGTGTTTGACAGGCCTACCACCAGTATCTGTTGGGTTTTTTTAAAATTTAACTCATATCTTTCCAGAAAAATGACTACATTCACTGAGATGACTTCAGATTCTGGGTAAGTGGTGACTTTCAGTGACAGGGATACAAACTTACCATGTAACACGGGGAGCCGGCCAGCCAGCCACGGAACAATTAAATTTAACATTTTCCTTTTCCCAGATAGTGTGGGAACGAGGCTCAATGACAAACTCAGGAGCATGTAAGAGTTTATCTTGATTCAACTTTTTGTGGAATGCCTGAGTCTCTTCTAGCTGGAAAAGAAACATTTTATTATAAACTCGATTATAGCAACAGTTAGAAGTGCAAATTATTAATACCAAAAAAAAAGAAAAAAAAACCAAAACTCCCTGCAATTTTTAATTAAAAGTCCAGACAGACATACTTAATGTATTTATCTCACCTGGACACAGAAAACAAAGTTTTCACTTTCCAGAAGCTCTCCTTCCAAAATAACTAGATTTGATTTTACAGGGCTTTTCCCCTTGAAATGATTCTAAGTAAAATAATTTTCCACATTTAATTACTTATTTATTCTTTTAAATATAGAGTGAAGGTGAAATAGGCCTGAAACTCAGATGTCTTCTGTACTTTTGCTGTGATGCAAGGCTGTCTATGGCTAGATCATCTCTGACAGAACTACTCTCAAACTTTTCCTCCTGATGGGATCCTTCATCCTCCCCAGATAACTGGTTCAACTGCTTGACTATCCACAGAGCTGGAAAAAACTCCTTAAATGGTATAAATCTTGCTTTCTGCAAACTAAATTATTTATTTTCTGCCCTAACTTTCACATATATGGGCAAGTGTAGGTCCCTGTATTCAGATTATTAAAAGAGGACTTTTATAAACTGGGCAACACCAGTTTTCCTTACAATAATTTCTCATTCCTGGACAGGTTCTGTTTGTCCTCAACATTCATCAGACAGTGACTGCTCATTATCATAGGTCCAACAGACTCTAACACAATTAAATAACTGCCTCTTATGTTTTACTGATAACACTCTAGATTGGTATTTTTTTTATACGACTGTCATTAAATTGATTGACATTAAATTTGTGACCTTTTATAACTGTCAGATCCTGAGGTACTCTACATAGCCAGGCATTCCTCATTTACTTGATCTTTTCCTTCTGTGTGTATTAATTTCCATTGGTTGTTATCAAATTTCACCCTCACTGTTTCTCAGTTTTTGAGATTATTTTGAATTTTTTACCTTGTCTTTGAAAGTGTTTACACCGCTTCCAACCTTATGTCATAAGGATATTATATAAGCATATTGCCAATTCTTCTGCTCAAAACAATAAATAGTAAAATATAGTAATAGTATAGTATAGTAAAGTAATATAAATACTTTAGTAATATAAATAAAGTAATGTATTTGCTAAATGAAACATATTTACACTTACATGTCCTGCTGGTCTGGTCACAACATATTTGTAACTATGCTCTGAGTATTATTTTTTAAGAAGTTGGACAATAATGCCCACAATTAGAGATTCCGTTCCACATGTTCTTCCCTAATTTACACGTAATTTACCCTAATGCTGTCTTAATTTACACCCAATGATTAAAACTCTGGAGTGAACACTTTGTAGGAGCTTGTTCTCAGACCATAAATGTCCAGAAATTACCCATGCACCAACTTAAGAGCAAGGTAGATATATATTGCCAACTTTATTCTCTGCCCAGCAGCGGTCTCATGCTCCAGGTGAAGGATGCTGTGCCACTGAAACAGGTGTGGGCATGACCAAAGAGCCTTCCCTGGTCCCCTACTCTGTCCTTTTCTCTCAGCACAACAGAAGCATTCCTGGTGCCTGCCTCGGGCATGGTGTCTCTTGCCTTACCCATTTGATACCTAGATAACAAGACCTTTCAGTAATTCAAGAGATTTCCATTGAAAATACTTAGGTTTATTACTACCATTATTCTGATTGCCAATGGAGTAAATCAGGGCCCTGGTGTGCTAGGCACTTTGCAAACACCAAAAAAAAAACCTCTTTTTTTTTCCAGCTTAAGTATTCATTTCTACTCTTTTACCGTTTTCTTCATGGCCACACGTTCAGCAGACTCCCGGATCGCTACTTTCCTTGATTTTTTTTCATGATGTTCCTCCTCAGAAGTTGTCTTGGCCACCTTGCTGACACTAACTCCTTCACCTGTGGCAAAAAGGTTCCTCTTGGCAACATATGCAGCACTTTCTTTAATTCTCTCTTCTTCAGTATCTGTGATACCACTGATATTCACTTCTCTGAAAGAATTTTTAAAAAGCAGAATTCCATTGGAAAATGCTGAAAACGTTCCATTTGTACTTCCTACCAAATTAGCCACTACAGTGGCCAACACTTTTCTGCTACTACAGTCCCATAGGTATTCAAAGCAGAAACGTGGAAGGGGTTCTGCAGAAAGACTGAGTCAAAAGTCATGGCCATATTCAGTGCCTCTCCCTTTAAATATGACATACACATTTCCAGTTTAACCTGAAAATTATCCTGCTGTGTTTTTTCATCTCCATCGCTATAAAGATGACTGTAAAGCATAACCAAAGATCATCAGTTATTAACTTACAGCTGCAGCGTTCGTAACAACACTGCCAAAGGGGCAGGAAATAATTGTAACTGTGTAACAGCGTCCTGATTCGTGATTTATAACCCCCCCCCCCATATAACTGTAGATAACAAAAAGTTCTCTTCGTTCATAGAAAATTCAATCCTATATTGCTTTCAGGAAGATAATTAAGGATTTTCTTGAAGCCTCCTCTTCAGGCTTTGCTCAGAGGTGAGACAAAAAGAACTCTCAGTGGGTGCAATCCTGTTTCCACACTCACATGTGGATGTACCTTTGACATCATACTCTCTCGGCACTGTCGGGACATTACAGCTGCTGTAGTAGTGCAGTAGTACGATGGGAGTTCCTTGACTCAAGAAGAAGCACTAATATCCTCCTGGTGAATTTAGCTACTTTAATGGAACATTAGATAACACATAAAACAAATTCTGTTTAAGTTCTCATTAAGTGTCATCTTGCAAGCCCTATAGAAACATCACCTCTGCTTCTATAGTGCACTCAAGCGCAGCCTCTCTTTTATCATAAAACACTATTACTACTACAAAGCAAAAAATATTAGGAAGAATTTTTTTTCTGTTTTCTTTAAGATTGCCAACATTATGCATTTGATAGCACATCTCAATACTCAGAAATTTTGGATTTAAGCTCAGAATTAAGTGTCCAGCCCCTTATCTATGAAGTCAGTTCAGTGAGATGCAAGACAGGCAAGCAGTGGAATGTGTGTAAACTTAGTTACATATAACAACTGCTGAAAAGACTAAAAATCTTACTTAACAGCATAGAGCTTTGACCACCCTCAAACTCAACATCCTGCATTTCAATCTGCTCTAAGAGGATGATCCTTAAGAAATCAGTGGAACAATAGATTCTCTCCACTTAGGCACACCAGCTGTCCCCACAAATATCACCTGAAGCTGCAAATATATAGAAGATGTTTTAAAAAACAATTTTGAAAAATCAATATAATGAATATAGCTATCTACATTCATTTTAAATTAATCCATGGCATTTTTCTTCAAAGGCAAACTCATACTATTTCCTCCTTAATTACAGTAGTTAAGATCTCAGCAACTCCACAGTATGGACTGGTTTCTCAAGGCATTAAGCATCTTTTGGGAGCTGATGAATATCCTCTGACTAAAACAGAACTCATCCTAGTCATCTGCAGTTGTAATCCCCAGATGCTTTTGATCAACAGTATTAAATATTTAGATTTTCTAATAATTCTCCCTGTTATAATCTTCCCAGATCAAAGAGAAACATGTTCCCTGAGATGACAAATGCACTAAACCAGCAAGCCACACCATTTAAGAGTTGATTTTACAGTCAAGTCTCAAGAGTTTCACTAGAAAACCTTTTTCAAACAGATACAACCAGATCCAACCCCAAAAGGCACAGACAAAATATCAATTTAAGGGTATCTGCCACCTACAGTCCTTTGGCATAGGCTTATTGGTGATTGCAAATAGTTCCATGAGCCACAATCAGTAACTTCAGCACTTAAAACATTGCATCAAGCTCTGGGTGTTTTATTGTCTAGAATAATGTCTGGCTGTCCACAATTTTCTCTTGCAAGGATTAGCCCAGGTGTTTACGAGGATCAGTTGCAAAGTGAATAATCTGAGCAAAGTATTTTTTCTACAGCAGAACCTGAGGGTTCTGAAGTAGAACTAAATAATGGAAATGGTGACACACTGCTGAAGGTCACCCAGCTCCAATGAACTCATGGAGAGATGACCTTTATAAATAACTATTCCTTTTAACAGCTATCTGCCCATGGGAAACAACACATCAATTTCACTGGGAAATTTGGGAATGACATATAGCACGCACATGGTTCAATGGGCTTCAGCTGTTATCTTTCAAACAAAAATAAATATCTGACAGGAATGTGGCATGCAACTTCCGCAGTCTTGGCATGTGGTCATGAGCATGATGCCAACAGTGAGAAGCCTAAACTAGATACCATTTCATGCCATGTTGAGTTGAGCACTTCACAGTCATCATATGCTCTTTTTAACTAATTTTTAAAAAAAAATTTTAAATCCCAAAACAAAACAAAAATAAAACTTTTTGGATCATTTTAGTGTCAGAAAAGCACACACAACTTTCTGAATTGCCACAAGCAAAAAGATTGACACAAAAAAAACCCGAAAACAAACAAACAGACCAAGAAAAAAAGAAACAACCCCAAAATCCCAACAATGTAAGAATCTCACAATACCTTTTAATGTAGGATCCCAAAATATTTTACAGACACATAAATGAAGCTACACACCATCGCACTGAGTTAGATATTATTGTATGCATTAAAAAAATTAATGAAATGATTTCTTAAGATTTGTTAAGATGTTAACATGATGTGCTAAGCTCACAGAGGCCTGTAAAAAAGCTAAGTACTAATCAACAGTTGTGTTTTTCAACTATTGCCCAACACTATAAATTTTACTTGTGTAGACTCAAGATACAATAAAAAGGGAGGATGTTTTTGCTTGTGGGCATGGGAGACAAATGACGGTGAGCTGCAAATCTGCTACATAAGTATAAACACCGGCTGAGATGCAAAAGTAGTGAGAAGCCTTGAGAGTATGTTATCTCAACTTTTGCGTGAGACTGTCACATTTTTATGTGTTTCTATCACAGAAGGTACAGACAAAACTCCAAAGCAATTTTTTAAAAAGGCAACAGTGTGTTTCTTAATGTTGGTTGGATCAAAGAGCAGTGAAATCCACACAGGAATGTACAAGGGGTGAGAAAAAATTACTTTGAGATAGTGGGAGGGAGTTAATGAAAAGCAAAACTACTGGTCTCATCACAAAGCAATAACATCCTCCACTGACAAGCTGGAACTCAGTTCACATGAAACCACAAGTTTGGATATAAAGCAGAAGTGCCATTGGGTGTTGATTAAGCAGCAGACAGAAAAGCACTGGCTCCCAGAAACAACTTGGAAGTGCCCCTTGAAAAATGCTGTGCTGCAGAGGAAAGACAACTGAGGGGAGGTTTCTGTTCAAATGCAAGTGGGAAAGAAAATTTTCTCCTGGCCTCTAACCAGGAACCAGTTTTCCACTCCACACCCCAGTATGTATTAATCTGAACAAGTGACTATGCTGGAACTGCTGGAAACTCCTACTAAAATCACTATGCCAATACCCCAAAAAGGGCAGGGGAGCCTCTTTGCTAATGTTGGTTCTGGCTTCCACATAAAGTTCACATTCAGCTTTACTGAGAACACTGCTGCAGTAAGACGTATTACATCAGTAGTAACCATGCAATAAATACCACCAACACGTGAGATCAGTATGAATCATTATAATGGATTTGAGAAAGCATTTGGTTTTATTCCAGGTTTTCCCTGTGCCGGGACAAGACTTTAGCACGTTGTTTCATTGTTTCTATGTTTAATGCTTGGTAAGAGACATTTGATTACAGAATAAGCCTTCAAACCAAAAGAATAAGCTAAATAATGTGGACAATATGCTTGTCAGGTTCCCAGTAAGTGGGGTTATAAGTATATTTTCATTTCACAGAAAGGGGTCCTGACGATGTGTTCAAAACTACAAGTCCAGACACGTAGGTTCATTTGTCCTGGCTCTGTATGATCAATGTCCAATTTTCTGCCAATCAGTTGAATTCTCTTTGTCTTTTTATCACTCATGTGAAGTGCAAACTATCACCGTAAGACCCATGAGTATAAAGACAGATTAATGGATTTGTTATTTTAGAATTTGTTAATAAAATGTCAGAAATAAGATACCAAACAAAATGACAATGAACATACCGTCCTGTGAATATGGGCACTGAGTAGTCTATGGCTTCGTTCTCTTTGTCCTCTGATGTCAAACTCTGTTTTGCTCTCTTTGCTTTGGGACTCATCTTATAGGATTGATCTTCTATCATTAAATTGGAATTTTTCAGTCTGAAATAAAAATTACATTGTTAAATTCAGGGAAAAGGCTGTTAAGAAGCACTCAGAAATACAATTAAAGTACTAAATTTTTTTTGCTGTGTTGTTTTGTAATCAAGAATTTATAATTTTTAATAGCCATAGTTTCAGAGTTACTAAACACATAACTAAGTGTACTTTTGACAATCTCATCATTACAAACATACCACTTATGCCCCTTGATATTAAATCTAAACAGACAAAGTAAACCATATACCTGGTAGCAATGTACTTTTAATAGCTTTTGGGTTGGGACTTAGGAAGATCGTTTCAGTCTCTTGACAGAAATTGTAGAGCACTGCATTGCTCAGAAGCCAGTGTTGCCATTCTCACTGCTCTCCCATACCACTCCAATCCATTGGAAGAGAAGAGCTGAGTGAAGTATGACCCTTTAACATAGCACAGATAAACAGAGGATGACTGGAAAGGAGGAAGAGCTTCCCCCCATCCTCACCAGCCTAGGAGGGATTCTGAACAACATGCAGCGTATTTGAAGCAATCACTTTCGGTTAATTTTAAATAGTTACAAATTGTATAAACAAAGCTCGAAACACCTGGTCCTCCTTTGCCACAGCAACACATATCTAATTCCCATATCTATGGAATATGCTAACTATTTGTCAGCCTTTTATAAATCCCCAAGGTGTCTATTCACCTGTGTTGCAACATCACCACAGAAAATCACGTGTGTCTGCTTCTGCTCTGGGGATTTGTCTACACAGTATGAGCTCCTGCTTCCATGTGCAGATACAGGAGCAGAATTATGGTTTCTCTGCAAGGCTTGTTAGCCCTGACATGTGCCTCTGTTAGGGATAACCTGCTTCCCACACCCTGGATAGCTTACGCTGGTGTCTCCACACTGCACGCTGTACACATATATCAAAACCCGTGCTAACACTGGGCCCCTGGGAATGTTACACATGCATAATGTAATATAATATTATATCCTTGGGCTAATGTTTTCCTTAGGCTGTATCCCTGCAAAAGTACCACCACCAACACATGAAGAGTGCTTAGTTTCCAAAATATGTGCTAGTAATCTATCCACTGAGACTGTGTGAGATGACATAGGTCCACTTCCATACTCCCATCTTTCCTTCCTTCATTTCTTTGTGTCCATCCCTTTGCCCAGACTGAGTTCTCTCCCTACCCAGTTCCTGTTTAATCAGTCTCCCATTCTCTAGCTCTCTTCCTGTCATCCTTAATGTAATTCCTCTGTGCTCCCCAGGTGCCACCATCACCAAGCCTAGAGCACTGCTGCCAAGAGACGCTCAGTACAGAGGGTAAAAGCAACCGTGCACTGCTTCTCCTTCCTTCCTCCTCTCCCTGTAATCTGGTTTCCACACAAAAGAAGGCATAGCCAGTGAGGAACTGTGGCACACACCACAGGACTGGGGCCAAGGGTTTTCCATGTCAGGCACCACAGGATCAGCCAAGGTACGGACCACATCTACAGGAGAGGGATGCTATGGGCTCCGGGTTCTGACACCAGGCACTGCCCAGGGCAGGCAGGGACCGAGCACAAGAGAGGCGGATCGAACTTTGGGGACAGAAATCCAAGCAGAAAACACTCGGGAACAGTCCAGGCAGAGTACAATAAAAAGGAAGGGACACTGAAATAGGGTGTGCAATGGCCTCACTCCTGGGTTGGACAATGATGTGGTGCAATCACTACAGCAAACCACAAATGCACTGGGACAACTCATCAAATAAGTGATAAGAAACATCAAAGGCAAACTATTTTCATTATTTTTCTTAATTGAACTAGAGTCTGTAAGGAGCTACAGATCTTTACTTAGCAGGTGACTTTTATTCATGTCCTATTTAAAAATGGGTCAAACCTGGAATTTTGACTGTGACTGCCATTAGATTTCCTCAGAGTTTTAGGCTGAACCTGTTAGGAGGCCACTTGATTCCTGGTTGTTTCTAGATCAAGAAGGATCACAGTACCAATTGAACTTAAGTTAAAATGTCAAGAAGTTTCTGTTCTCATAAAAGTAGTTGAAATGTGGTGAAAATTTCAGCTCAGGCATTTACAGCACTGTTAAATCCAGACCGACACATGATTCTTAAAGGAGAGTTTGGCCGTGCTGTTAGTTTATTTTTCATTTAAGGTCCAGATTACACACTCATGTAGGGAATTAATGGGAAGCATATATAGCAGTTCCCATCACTTCCTGCTAGGCATTTTGTTGATGTCTTTCCTGTATGGTTGTGGGGGTTTCCTGTCTTTCAGTTATATCTCTCTAAAATTATTTGAAAAGTTAAGAATAAATTGCTATAGGTTCTGTTTGTTTGGTGGCTGTTTTTTTTACTCAAACACTCCAAGTGTTTGAAGTTGAGTATCTCACCTTTATGACCATACCAGAGCACTCAGCTGGCGTTTTCAGAGATATCCAGAGTCACTCCAAAATATTCTTTAGAATTGCATAAACCAAGAGATGAGATGAAAAAATTTGAAGCAGCAGAAAATGTTTCTCCTTTCCAAATCCTACCATTTGCTCCTGTTCTGGCAGAACTAGATGGAGGCTAATAGAAACAGGTATTCAAATGGAGCTCTTTGCTTGAGAAAATAGGTTAAACACTATTCTATCATGAGGTTTATTTCCCTGTTTCCCTGCGTTCTTACTATTCCTTCCTGTGCAACACAAAAACCAAATCCTGCCTAAAACCATTATTTAGGTGGCCCTAAGGTGGACTCTGTTTCTAGAACCAGATTCTAAAATCTTGCCCTTTATTTTAAAATGTTCCAACCTTTTACCTGATACGGGGAACAGAATCTTCCCAGAGGAGCAAGAGCAGGGTATCAGTGCTCTCTAGTTTCATAGGGGAGGAACAGTACCATGACCTTTTAACATCTTTCAGCCTCATTCGATATGCCCAGCTAGCATATTTATATTTTTTTCCAGGTCAGATACTATCTGTACTGGCTTATCAAGGCTGGTGACCCAAGCCTACTGTCCTCACTTCAGGGTGGTTTTCAGCGTGTTAAAATATCAATGCCAGCATTTTTCTAGCTTTTCAGTAGAGTCACTGAGTTGTAAAAGGAACAGGCATTGTCCTGTAGAGATGTAAAAAACCAGATGCTATTAATTTTTCCCTCTAGCCCAACAGAGGAACTAAAGAAAACACTGTGCAGGGTGTCTGCAACTTCCAAACAGATGTTTTGTTCTGTTTCGATGTCTTATTCTCAGACAGAGAATATGTTGGCACTGCCCTTGTTTCTGTGCTTGAAGGGACAGGTTTCTCACACTGCACAAAGAGAGTCTGCACCCAGTGGGTGTGGAAATGTGTTCTGGAAGCAGACCACAACACCCTATTCTTCAGTTATTTCACTCCTGCATGAAAAGGCACATATAAGCTCTTTTACACCTGTACAAAATCATGTATCTTGTCCTAAGTAGGAAGAGATGATGGTATACACGATGGTTGCACCAGCTGTACCTGCTGGAGAAGCTCCGTTAGCCACAAGGCATTGTCCAGGCTCTCTTTTTAGCAGCTGCTTCTTTCCTAAAATGCAGTATTTTAACTTACTCTAAATAGGAGATAGTGGAGTGGCAAATCCAGTTACAGGAAAGGAAAAAAAATTATTTTCAGAAAAGAACTCTTTAAATTCAGCCTCTAAAAATGAGAAATGCTCTCTGGTGACTACATTCATTTTAAGTTGCTGACAGGTTTGTCACAAGCCCAGGCAATATTGCTGGCAATATTCCCTACCACAGCTTCCACAACAATTTTATTTGAAGGGGAATTGTTTCCATACAGCAGGTCTCATTAAAACAATTTCCACGCTTGGGTATGACATCTGGAAGCCAGCTTCTTAACCCTCACCTATAATAAACCAAACGATGAGCGGTGCCAAGATCATGGTCTTCTCATGTTTCTGTAAGTGTATTATTTACTCAGCCTTGTCCTGATCTTGGTTACGATGTTGCTCAGAAGAGCATTGGCTCTCACTGACAGACTAATTAATTGCAAGTTAGAAAGGCATCGCCCCTCTCTTTGCTCGGTACACCTGAAATGCACCACGTCTTCTTTGCTGTTTCACTTGACCTGCAAAATACATGCTAATGCCTGAGCCACGCCAGTAACTTCTGTTTTCCCTCTGAGCAGATGTCTGGCCCTTTTGTTGGCAGATAGCTGTCTCTGACACAATGGGATTACCTGATACTGCTAGACAGGAGAATAACACACAGAAAAGCAGTGAAAGTTTCAGCAAAGGCAAATCACTGAGCTTCCACCAAAAAGAGTTAAATGAGTTCAATCCAGCAGTCCTGTTTGACAGGCCTGTAGTGCTATAAGCAGCTTTAGCAGATCTGACACAAAGCTTTTCAGAAGCACGTGGAGGATGGAGCGCTGCTGTGGAAGAAGGTGTTGCCACAGAAGCCCACTTGCCCATGCTGGCAGTCCCCAAGGACTGGATGGGGAAGAGAATGGATGGCCACAACAACGGCTTGTGGGAGATATACACCCCTCACCTGTACAGTGCCTCAAAAGAAGCAGCACATGTCACTTTTCCTACCTCTGCTGATGCCAAACAGCCCCACAAGCTGGTGGGAAGGGCTGGGTGTGTAGAGGCAACCTCTACATGGTGAGATGCCCTTTCTTTTGGGAGCCCAGAGGTTTGCAACTTTGGCCAACTGCAACCAGCTGAGCTGCAAGCTTCCATACTTGCTCTTGAGTTTGCCAATTTTCATTTCTCTCCTTGTACTTCCTCAAGCTGTTGTGGGGTGAAGAAGACTTGAAATGTGGGGGACAGGCCACTTGCACATGGAAAATTTTTCATCCTCCTGAAAAATCAAGCTGTGGCTCCATCAAACTGCCTGTGTCCACACTCTGGGAATGTTTTTCCACTCAAGTGAGGCTTCAATGTCAGAGAACTGGGTCCGGGTCAAGGTCTTGCAGGTTACCTAGTTCCTAGTCCTTCTCCACTGCTTTCCCTGTGATAAATTCCTCACATAGCACTAACTGCATGTCAACACTGTTGCTTCATGAACACTTTTCTGTGCTGTGACTACAGAAAAGGATGAGAGTTGAATTTTGCAAGAACAGTAAGTTTAACAGAAACTACTTTAGATAAAACTAAGAAGTGACCTGAATAAAAACTTAGTATTTGAGTGCTTAATGGTGTTTATCTGCAAAACTGTATCCATTATGCATAAATCTATATTTGATGGTAATATTCACATGCAATCATCAATTGTTAGCCGAAAAATTTTGTCTGGATTTGGATTTATGTGTCCATTCTGGTTTCAAGCAAACACGACTGTTGAGGTCATTAAGATACAGCATTTCAATTCAAGGCCTTTTCTACTTCTAGAAAATTGGAAGAGTTTGAAGACTTCTGGTTTTTTTCCTACACCATTCTTTTCATATGGATGAATACAGAAAGTCTTTGATTTTTGTAATTTATTTTAGTAACGCTTTTTTTCTCCATATTACCACTTGAAGTGTTTTGGGTTATCTGGGAAAGACAGTAAATATTTGGCAAGAATTCCTTCAAATTTGAATTACATTTAACTGTAGAATTGCATTTTTTTCCCACTTCACCTGTTGAAAATTGCAGAAATATGGGTTGCAAAAAAGAAATAAATACCAATATAGAGGCTATATTAACCATAAACTGAAGTTAAATATTGAGATTTTCATTCAGAAATATTGTCTCCTGTGTTAATTAAGTTTTGTGTAAGAGAGATTCGAATCACATGTTTCTAATCTCCAGAGTCCTTGTCTTAGGTAGCAGCACTGAATTTCTCAAACCTCCAATACAATGACAGGATCACAGAAATAAAGAAGTTCAGCTGAGACATTCTCATCTCTGATCAATCTATTGGCAAGTCTTGTACTACAGAGTATTATATATGCAAATATGCTATTTTAAACCAAAAACTTTTATCTCGAGCAAAACCTCAGGAAACCTGGAAACGTTATAAGTTCTCTCTCAACTAAGCAATTTCATTTCCTTCAGTATTACACTGCTCACATTAGAGTTCTTCTTCATGACAACATACAGGTTTCAGAAGAAACTCATGTGACAGCTGAAGTGCTTGTAACTGGGACTCAGAAACGGGTTTTTTCAATAATAATTTTTTACAACTTGAAGTTCGCATCTTTATGGGAGCCTTTTCTTCAAGAAGGATGCTTTGGGCTAGGATCAGCAACAGAGTGCAGGCACAGGTGCATTGCTGCAGAAATTTGGGATATCTTCCCCTACCCAGCTCCCTCTGGAAGCATAACCCTCAGTCCCAGCACCTCCAGTTTTCTGCTCTTCATCTGCAGATTATAAATGAGATTCTCGCTGCTTTACTCAGTGATTAATTATCTGCACAAGTAAATTGTTTCAACAACAAAGCCTGGATATGACCCAGCCTAAGGCAACCAGCTGTAGAATCAAAGAATCATTAAGACCTCTAAGATCATCAGGTTCAGCCAGTAACCCAGCACTGCCAACCCCACCCTTAAACCATGTCCTTAAGTGCCACACATTCTTTGAACACTTCCAAGAATGTTGATTCCACCATTTCCCTGATCAGCCTATTCCAATACCTGACCAACCTTTCAGTGAAGAAATATTTCCTAAGATCCAATCTAAACCTCCCCTAGAGCATCTTGAGGCCATTTCCTCTCATCTTGTCTCATTACCTGTGAGAAGAGACCAACCCTAGCCTGGCTATGCTCTCAGGCAGATGTAGAGAGTGATAAGGCCTCCCCTGAGAGTCCTTTTCTCCAGGCTAAACCACTATAGCTCCCTCAGCTGCTCCTCTTACGACTTGTGCTCCAGAACCTTCATCGGCTTTGTTGCCCCTCTTTGGACACATTCCAGCAACTCAATGTCTTTCTTGTAGTGAGGAGTTAAGTAAAGTCATTCACCTTGACTGTAACAGCCTGAGGTTCAAATTCCTGAACAAACTCTGGCAAATAGAGGTTGGACCCTGAGGTTCCTGAAAGCCAAGTGTAGGCTGAAATCACAAGGTATTGTTTGCTGTGGTACATGTAGTCTTTCTCTCATTGGTTTTGGCCAAGATTTCACCATTATCCACAATCCTGGGAGGATATTCAGTTTTCAAAATTTAAATTTTCTGGTGGACAAGTTTTGATCAGTTCTGCAAATGATGCTCTTAATTTTACATTAATATAACAGCAAGCAGATGTTTTGAGCTATAATTTGTTGATAGTTGCCTCTATTGCTAACAGCTGCTCTAATCTTACTTTAATACTTCCCTAATTTCTGTAAATCGCTGAGATATATGCATACAAATAATACGAGGCTATTATATCAGAAATATTCTGCTAATGTAATTACTTGAGCAATATTTATTATCTAAAATTTAAAAAAAACCAAGCAAGCTAAGCATAGCTACTCTTCTCATGCAAGATGGACACTTCAGGTTATTTCTACTTTGGAAATAGTATGCCTTAACCAATATACAGTGTGAAAATTTCAGTTTCTTGAATCACTCAGCACAAAAGTGAAACTATTAGGCCAAAGAAGAATTAATCATATATGAACACATCAGCTCAAACTTGCATGAAAAGCTCTGAGTTCTTTTACTGCTCCAACCTGGCCAGATAAGAGACAGCCTCAATCCAAAAGCTATCTGAACTCTTCATATTAAATTTAGCTGTATTAATATGGCTAAATAACTTGTAAGGAGAAGTAGCTCATGCCTAACCAGTTTGGAGCGTGAATATGTCACCATTCAGCCACATCAGCATTGTCAGTGTTATTCTTGTGACAGTCCAACCTTCACACATGGACTTGTCCAACAAACAAAGCTGACCACAGTCCTTCCCATTGCCAAAGCCGAGGGAAAACACCAGACCAGGAAAATACATTAATGCCAAGTTATAGAGAAACTTTATGTGGACAAGGAGGAGAGTTTTGCCATTGTTTTCAATGGGAAGTGGTTGGACATTTTTGTACCAGAATGCTGTTTCGAAGACGGATTTACTTACCCAAAACTGTAGGCTTCCGACCCCAGCCTGTAGGCGGCAGCCAGCTTGTTGATGGATTCAGATCCATGGCTGTAGGCAGCTGAGCTGGTGCTGAGGGACTCAGAGTCAAGGCTGTAGGCAGCAGATCTCTTAGACTGCGCGGCAGAGTGGTCGTAGGCTGTGGATCCATAGCTGTAGGCTGCTGACTCGAGGTCGTAGGCTGAAGAGCCATGGCTGTAAGCTGCTGAGGAGTCAAGGCTGAAGCCTGCTGCGGACGAGTGGCGATAGGCTGCGGAGCCCCTGGCGTAAGCTGCAGATCCTTGAGCATAGACGGCAGATTTGCTCTTTGTCTCCTTTTGGTACTGGCTCACAGTGGACGACAGCGCTTTGTGGCGGTACGCACGGTCGTAGTGCTCATGGTGTCTTTGGTAGAAAGGTAAAGACATCATGGGTGCCTTCGAATTTTGGGTTTCACTGCACTTTTCTGAGTGTAAATTAACGGGATTATGTCTGAAAAGAACAGGTCAAACATAAGGACTATTGTCAAGGAAACTCCTGAGTTAGAATACGAATAATGCACAACTTCACACAAACTAACACTGAACTTGAAAAATCAACTGCGATGAATTTAGGGTTATCTTTTTATGATGTGATTTAGACTTTCAGACAGGTTCATATTCAGGTTTCAAGATGCTCACATGTCACCCATCATGACCAGAAACCTTTGCACTTTTGTGTCTGTTCATTTGTACTTGGCTCCCTGCTACTGCAAACTATTCAAGTTTTATGCACTCACTTATTACTGCAAACTAATGAAACTCTGTGTGCCTGGCTTCTTCAGAGATAGTATAAATAATTTTGTTCAATTACAGTAGAGATAATAAAGTAATAAATTATTTTAAAAGGCATCAGCAAATCTAATAAGGCTATAAAAGCTGAAACAAAAATATATGAACATTTCATTTATTTTTGTAATCCAATTTTCAGATTGAATTTAATGTTTCATTTATTATTACAACAGTGAATTAAAACACTAAGATTGAGAAAGATGTCAATTTTCCCCTAAATGTGTATTAGAGTGATTGTTTTGTATGTGATACAGGGCTCAGTCTAAAAGGGCTTATTGCGCATTATACTTCTACAGTTTAACCAGGGATCCAGTCTGTATGTCATGGGTAAAATAATATCATGCTCCTCAATCCAAATCCTTATTTTTTTAACCTAGAATATCATGTTCAAGATTGCCAAGACCTTTCCTCCAGACGATAGGCCCATTTAAGTTTTAGTTTGCACGTCATCAGTAGATTGTCTTGTAGTCACTTGTAGTACAAAATTTCGTCAGGTGACAGGTAGTTCCCCTCTCAAAAAGGGATGAGAGTTGAGGGCAGTAAGAATTTCCCTTGTTTGTTTGTTTTAAAGCCAGCAATTCAGACATTTTTTTGCTTTTGTTTTATTTTGCTGTTGTTATAACTGACTTTTTCTACTTTGACAGGCAAGCTTGCTTGAAGTAATCCATATTTTCTTTCTTTCTCTTTCTTTTAGGTTCTAGGCTACTAGGATTGTCCCTGAAAAGGTACCTGATTAGCAATAGAAATGAACTACAATGAGGAAATACTAAGAAGGATTTAAAGACGATCCAAAAACAATGCTGAGAGGTATTTACTATTGGGTTTTTTCTAATACCAATCACAACAATAGGGAAATTTTTCGGCTTCTTTTTTGTTAATAGTAATGAAAAATGATTTAATGTTTTGATATAAAACACACTTACAGAACTGAAGAGCATTCATGACTTCATGAAAATCTAGATATTTGATTTGTGTCTGTGCAGGGCCAGGAGTTGGTCTTTGATGATTCTTGTGGGTCCCTTCCAGCTCAGAATATTCTGTGATTCTGTGATTTTTTTTCCCTGGTCTTTATGCTCCTTACATTTCAGTCCTTGGCTTTTCCTTTAGTATTTGGTTCTGATAGTAAGTCAGCAAATTTCAAGCTATTCTCTTTGATAACTACTGAGGTATTTGCCCTAACCAAGGCAAATGATGAAAAAAAACCCCAAAAAACCAACAAACCAAACCCAAACCCACCAAAAACCAAAACCAAAGAGGAACATTTTCTTATATTTCAGGTATCACACAAGGGAGATGCTCCTTGTAGGATAACTTAATTGATCATTTAGTTGCAGGAAGTCAACAAGGAAGAAACTTATTCAGAAACTTTTTATGTAAAAGAAATTGCTGATATCCTGACCACAGTGAAACAAGGAGACCAGATTATCCATTTACTTTATCTGAGGAAGAAGGAGAAATAGGAAGGAGTGTTAACCCATTGCTCTCTATGGCAAAAACTGAAGTTTCTTTTTAACTCTCTTATTCCTCATACTGGCTGTTATTTCAAGAATGCAGTTATTCTGTCTAGCATCCTTGTTTCTAATACCTGTCAGTATTTTGTGTTGTTACTTATTTCACTTTGTTAGCTACCGGTAGTATGTAGTTCCTCTCAATTTCCCTAGTTTCAGAAGGTTTTTTTCTTCATCTTTCTTCATTGCCTTCCTCTTCCAGCTCTGCAGAGCTGGGTTTAGGCCTTGTAAGTCATTGTGATCCCCGCCTAGGAAGGTTAAGGCATAGGGAAGAATATTGTCTTGCACACTGAAAGGGAAGGAACATGAGAATATCCTGTTTTCCTTCTGCAGAGTACTACAGTTTGTCTTCACCAGCTTTACTTGAAGTGTTGGCTGGCTTCATCATTCCTACAGCAGCCACAATGCTAACAGCCATTCAGCTCAGGCATTCCTCCAGCCTTCCAGGCTTCAAAGTACGGAGGTGATCCACAAGTATAAAGCGCTGCATGTGTTGCCCATTAAGAACTTAAATAGGGCATTTCATTTACATTTTATCAGACCGAAAGAACAAGCTAAAATGTACAAAGGAAACATTTTTCTTCCAAACATAAAAGGTCTGGATCTCACTGTCCTCAGGAGTTAAAGTCTGTGATAGGAGTAAGGACTATTGATAGCAAGGCAGGCACAGAGCACAAAGTCAGCTCTCCTGGTTCAAATCAAAGACCAACACTGACTCACATCACGTAAAAGGAAACTCCTTTCATACGTATTTTATCACACTATGAGTTATGTTTTATATTTCCTCTGAAATATCACGGATTGCTGACAGGCCAGGATAAATTCATTATATTAGTCTGATCAGATACAGTAGTGTGATACTATCAGAGATGACAAGTAACTCAGAAACTTCCAAAGACTTTGCTCCTATTTGGAGCACTGCCTGATTATCAGATTGACTCCCATGTCTTATCTATGCTACCTGCACCCACTTACTCTGCATGCACTAACCAGCCCCCTTCAGTGTGAGGGTAATGCTCCCCATCAAGATCAGTGAACCACTTCAGAGCTTGGCCTAAAAATATTACTGGCCATAGTTAGATGAATTTGCAGGTTTTGGAGCTATATTTTAGCAGCTGTTGAACTGAGTATTTAAAATTACTACTGAGCAGACAGACAGTTCTGTGCTTGCCCATAGTTCATAGCTACTCATTAAAGGAAGTGATTTTGGTGGCATTACCTCTTGTGCTATTTATCAGTCTGTGTAATTCTTTAAAGATCTACTCCATCAATCAATGAAAATAGTGAAATAGACTTAAAAAAAGAAACTCCTGTAAGCAGAGAAAAGATAACAGCCTATGCAACAAGAAAATATTTATGTGATTTAAACTTTCTCTAAACCCACAGGAGATTACATGACAAACTCCTCCTGTATCTCAGTAACCTATGCTTCATTTGAGAATACTGTGACAATATGCAAAGATAGCTGAGTGAAAATAAAGAGCCCCTGCACTACTTTCTTTTGTTTCACAGCTGAACCTTCAGATGTCTTCAATTCACGTCCACAAATCCCTCAACTGCTGAGCTAAGAAGAATAAAGGGAGCTACTACCAACTTGGCATTACAGAGTCAGATTAAAAATAATTGAACACATAAAACTTTCTGGCATAAAAAACCCACTTACCAGGATCCAAATGAATGGCAGCAAATGGAATAGCTCTCGAGTGGATGAATAGCACAAAAATACAGCAACAATGAAGCCAGCAAAGAAAGAGGTAGTTAGGACGAGGGGTAAGGACTGGACTTCAAGGTCCAGAACAAAAATAATGCCTGCAGTCAGTGGAATGTCAGAGCCCCAGTCCAGGCCTTTTATGGCCAGGGGGATGCTATAAATATAGCATCGAAGAGGGAGAGAGAGACAGATACTGATACCCTGTACTATCTCTGTGCAAAGACATGATGACGGCAGCTTCAAACTAAAGGAGATACAGAGTTCTCCCTTTAAAATATCCTCACTAAATTCTGCATAAAATCAGCATTCCAATTCAAAATTATTTCTAGAATTTTTTTTTCCTTAGTTAAATCAGATTTAGGAGGAGAGAAAAAAAAATTGTGTTAAGATCCAGAAACTAGGAAAGACCAAGCCCTGTACTGACCTTTGCGATGGTACAAGAATATGAACATTTTATTGGTTCCTTTTGTTTAATGCCAAGACACAGTTCATGTAATATAAATATTTCAGCTTAATGACAGACAATCTATCAAGACTCTCTAAAGTCATACAATGAGTTACATTTCAATAGAAATGTATTTTCTTTGTTCTGTTGACAGCGTTACTTTTTCATAATTTTCTTTAAGATAAAATACTAAATTAAGAACACGACCTCATTAGGCATTTAAGTAGATATAAACAATGCAGCTCTAAAATCCAATATTTTGTTTCTAAATTAAACAGTATTACCTCTAGGAATAATTAAATGGGCTTGTCTTCTTTCATTTTGATCACAGTGTTCTGGCACAAAAATGAGTAATCAGTGTGGCTGAATATTACATCACAACAAGTTCCGTCATCCGAGATCTAATAGGTGGAATGCAGTGTGACTTCATTGTAAATACAATTTTCCTCTGCACTGTAAGTTTAGCTTTCAATAAAAGTGATTAGTGTATTTTATTTTGTGCATTTGCGTTGACAGAAATATTAACCCTCTCAGTTCTGCTATAGCCTCTTTTCACGCTTGCCACGCAACACAATTGAGAACTTTCCAGATCCTCCTGCTCTGCTGACACTGTGCCCTTTATGGATGTAACCACCAGAAGAAGGTCTGGACAAGGCTAGAGGATCCCAGGCTTTTCTCTACAACAGTTCATCAGTATTTTCTTCTTCACCTCACTGCCTTGATTCTACATGAAATCTCTTCGTTGTCCCCACTAGCTTCTTGTTCTCTGGGGAGCCACTGCCTCCTGCCTGATGCTTCACCATGCAGCAAGTTCAGAAGCCTCTTCATCTCCCACACCAGGAGCTGCTCAGGTACACCAAACATATAGGCTTTTGGTTTTTGCTCACGAGGACAGAAACTATAGCCAGCAAAAATTTGTGCATTCACAGAAACTGTAGTGTGGTTCAGGCCAAATCTGCAACAGGCAGAATGAAAAACGAGGACCTTAATATAAACTTTTCTTCCCTCAGAATACTGTGCCAGTGGCAGTGCCACTGAAAAATAGGTTCTGGGTTATAATGTATATTTTAGATAGAGTAGATAGGGCGTCAGTGGACAGACTCCTGGATTCCATTACAGACTCCTGATCCACTCCTTCACTGTGGGTCATTTGCACTGGCATTGTAAAAATCTTAATGACATGCAAATTGCTTTATAAGAATTCAGGAAGATGTAGAGAAATGAAAACAATTAAACATCAGATTTCTCTGCTTTAATTGCAAGACAATCTGTATAGCTCACAGGTGGGGGATAAAAATCTGAAAAACATTTTCAATGTTTTTCCGGATATAATGGCACTATGAAGTTCAATACAATCTTCAAATTCTGTTCTGCCTATATTCATTCTGTAAATAAAACGGAGATACAGTGTAACAGCAAAATCTTTTGTATTATTTTACCCCTTGAATTTACACACTTTCAGATCTAGCTTTATTATGAGATAATAGCCACAGTCAATTTCAAATTATTTAACTCCTATTTTAATATCAAAGTACGTATTTTAAATCACTTGGAGCTCTGCAAGCCTCAGAATCCCTGCAGCACTCTGTATCCACATGTATTTAGTCACATTAGTCTTGGGAGAGACACCCTTAGGGAATATTAGTTCTGTCTTCTCCTAATTAGAGCTACATAGTGCTGGAGACTAGTTTGTTTTTCTGAATGGGAAAGCTGGAATATTAATTTAGAACCTGACATGACAGAAAAAAATTGCTTTCCAGACTATGCATTGAAGTTTTGAGAGCTACACCATCCTGTATCTTGGAGCATAAATCAAATTCCACAGCATCCGAGTCCATCTCTTTCACTTGAGTATAATCTTAAATAAATCTAGCAAAACAATTTTTGGAGAACAGAGGCTTTGAGCATGTGTGTTGTCTTCTGGAATTTGCTTTCAAACTTGGGTCCAGTTTTCTGAATTGATTTTTCTCAAGGAAAAAAAATCACTTTAGGAAGATGTGCTATTGTCCATTATACCCCAACTAGCCATGCTCATAAGCCACTGAAGAGAAGGGCGGTCTGTGTTCCTTGCCCTCGCCCATTAGAGGATATTCATCTCCAGGTTTCTGTTTATTCTCTGCATCACTCTCAGCTCATATATTTAACAAGAAGTCAATCTTTTAACAGAAGGGTCTGGGTGCAGCCTACAACAGCTTGACTGTCTGGCCTCTCACCTGAAGAAACAAGTACAAGACCACTCTCTCCTTGATACAGATAGAAATTTTTCCAAAAGCCTCTCAAGCTATTGATACTTGGTGCCTAGATCAATTTTTCATCATACAGAAATATTTGTCTTACTATTATTAGCAACATTTATTCTGCAGCATCTCTCTGGAACTGAAAATGTTGCATAAAAATGTCGTTGCTGACAGCATTTATTCTTCCTTGTAACATTATAAAGTTTTCTGTCCTTAATAAAATCAAAGCATATAGCAGAGTCCCGGAGCTATTCCAAAAGAAAATTCTTATAATTTCTTTAAGTAAGTGCTTTTGTCACTTACACATTTTTTCTATCCATAGTATCTCCCGTCATTTTAACTTCCATATTGAAACAGGTGGTTGTTAAATGTTGTCCCACATTTTATCATTCTTTCCTAAACACCACAGGTTTTTCAATACCTTTATTCCAATAATGATGAATAGTTTCTAATACCATTATTGTGCTTAGCTTCGTATCTTGGAAAGACTGGCCAAAACACCTCAACACACGATTGCTGAAGGACCAGAGTTGTACCAACTGCAGATAACCCAAAACCAGAAAACTTGACTGAGGTATAATATCTGAGCTCTTGCCATTTAGGTATGCAGCGTTCAGAAGCAGGTAACATGCTTCAAAACACGAGTTATATAGTTTAGGCAGGATATTGGCCAAACAGAGGTGCTCACTGTGTGGGACTGGGGCAGTGGGATGAGCATTGGCTGCCAGGTCCTGATAGAGCCTGTGGGGAGCTCCCATGGCCCCTGGAGAGCACTAAAAACAGTGACTTTGCAGTGACTGTCACCCCCTTTTCTCTTACCATAGGCTGTGTAACTGAACTATTTCATTACAAAGAAAACAACCTGTAGATATCATCTTACTGAAGTGCAAGCTACTATTGCAATAATACAAAGCACTTGCCTCAGGTATTCCAATAATCATTTCCACAATCGTTCAGGCACAGCTAACACAAATGTACCAGTAGACAAGAACATCTTTCATTTTCTTTGTCCTCACATTGATTGATTAAATGCTTTTGAATCAATCAAATGTTTCTTTTAAAAGAAAAGATAGTAGCAATGTCTTAATAGAAGAAATGAAAATGTTTTAGCTCTTTAGCCATCACACTTGGAAATTATGTCTAATATAACAATTAGGCGGAACAAAATTTTGAGGAAAATTTGCATCAGAAATTTATAGATTGCTTTATTCAACACTCCCTGCAGGACAGACCCTCAAATTTCAAACATCATTTATGAATAAGAAAGTTTTCCAGAAGTTGGGGGTGAATGCAAAAAGACCTGGTGAAGACAAAGAGGTGAACATTAGACTGTTTAGTATTTAAAGAACAGAAGGAGATACAATGAAGAACAGAAGGAACTGAGATTAGGATCTGATGGGTAAATATGCAAGTCAGAGGTAATTTTGGTGATTATTTCCCAGGTGTGTTTAGCTCTAAATGAAGTAGCTCAAACATCAACAGCATAAGCTGCAGCACTAAATGATTATGAGACAATTGCCAAACCCACCAGGACATTTTATAAATATTCAGAGAGTTAATCAAATTATTTGAATAGGTTTTTTTCAGTAACTTAAAATATCTGCTATAGCTGGTGACTTCAGGCTCCAGTTATATTCCACAAAGGCAGCAGTATGTTTAACTCTGAAATGGATTAATTCCGATTTTTATGTGATAGGCCAATACTCTGGTTTCTCCATCCATGCTGTAGGACAAGTTGCTTTCATTTCTGAGCAACTTGAAGTTTGGAGACTCAACAAAAGGGACTGGCATGAACTAAAATAAGATGCTTCGAAGACTGGAGGGCAAGAACTTGTAGGGCAAGATCAGTTTTCTGGCCGAGGATGGTCAGTATTGCATGGTTCAAGAAAACATGCAAGAAATGAAAGTGGAGAGTTTTGCAATATCATTTCCAGGGGATGTTTCACCTTAACATTTGTTGCTTAACTAGATTATGATCTTATAGCTCAAGTGACTTGTAGGAGAAGTTGCGGTGGCTTAACAAAGCCCTTTATTAAATTATTTTGAATAGCTGTTTATAGTAAAATCCTAGAATTCAGTATAACACTAGTCCTACAGATGAGAGCTCAGCCTTTACTGACTCTCTGAAAAGCAATTGAGATTTGGTTGTTTTATAAGCTGTCGAATGTTTCCAGTTCCCCTTCTGTCTTTTTCTTGCTATAGCTTGTTCCTGGCTTTCTAGCAGAAACTGTCAGTGTCTTGTTAGCACATCCCTACCTCATCCTCTGAGTTCTCCTTCGGCTGGACCCAGCAAGGTGGCAGCAGTCTCCTCCCCTCAGTGACTGGAGAGGAGCAGAGGACTCCTGCCTCATTTCTAATGACTGCCATTCACAACCCAGCATCTTTATACCCAAAGCAATTCTCAGTGTAAGGTTAAACAACAGCAGCAAAATGCAAACCCTAAACTAGCAAATCCATCTCCTCCAAGTCGTTCAGCTACAATAAATTTTAGAAGTGCTCCTCCAAAATACTGTGCCTGTGTATTTCGCCAGTGCAAAACAACGACTTCTGGGCGAGAGATTTACACCTCTTTTCAGTACTTCCACTAACCAAACTGCAGTGATGTTGAGAGGAGCACATATACCAAAGGGGCACCAGGTGTGCCCAAAACTCCACTGTCTCCTGGGGCTCCCAAGGAAAAGCAGCCACGGTTTCACTACCAGAGTGAGAAATCTCTGTGACTGCAGGTAGTGGAACTAGAAAGAGGTACCAAGAGCAACTTACAGGGCAGGGAAGGGCCAAGCAGGGGGTGACTGTCAGCTATTAAAATATCCTCCTCTGCCTACTCAAGCAGCCACCTTAGAAAGCAGAACATCTTTTTTTTTCCCTGATAACAGGTATAACAGACAGATTTAGCCACGAGAGATTTAATTAACTAAATCCAGCTCTGGTGTAGTTCTTGCAATACAAAGCCCAGCACAGGACTTTTCCACCTGTTATTTACTGAGCTAATCAGTTTGGGGTGAGTTTTTCAGCCAGCCCTAATCTTGGCACTATACAGCTAGTCCAAATGAACTAGTTCATTTAAATCTCCTCCAGATATACCTCTGGACAATGTCTGTGTGGACATAACATTAATTATTTTTTCAGCACAAGACACTGAGGTCATCAAGGCTCTGTTAAAACGTATATGATGCTATAAAATGAGGCATAATGTGCATAATGAGAAATCCCAGCCTCCTAATGAAAACACTTATGAAACACATAGGGCACTAGTAAGTCAGGGCTGTGTTTATGCAGCCTTAATTCTGTCCCTGTGTCTGATTATTTCTCTTATTTGTGTTTGTATTTCTACCACTTCTCACAGTAAAGAGCATGACCACCTCACTTTGATGTGGAGGCACAATGATCACCTGCTCCCTCACTTCGGTGCTATTTTTAAAAACTCTCCTCTTGCTTACTTTTCATCTACAAACTTTCAATTTGAAACACCACACTGCATGCTGATGTTGCTCACCAGTATTTGAGAAAAAACTGCATGGAAAAAATAACCATGATATTTGGCATGTCTTACGTGGTTATATACATATATATTTGGTTAATATTCTCTGCTCTGATGAGACTTGGAGTGCTACATGCAGCTCTGAGGCCCCAAATATAAGAATGGCATGGACGTGATGGATCAAGTCCAGAGCAAGGCCGCAAAGATGGTGAGAGGGCAGGAGCACCTCTCCTGTGAAGACAGGCTGAGAGAGGTGGGGTGGTTCAGCCTGGAGAAGAGAAGGCTCTGGAGGGACTTTAGAGCACCTTTCAGCACCTAAAGGGGGTCTGCAGCTGAGACGGAGAGCAACTCTTCACCAGGACTTGTACTGACAGGGCAAAGGGGAATGGCTTTAAAGTGAAAGAGGGCAGGTTTAAACCGGGAATTGGGAAGAAATTCTTTACTGTAAGGGTGGTGAGGCACTGCAACAGGTTGCCCAGGGAAGCTGTGGATGCCCCATCCCTGGGAGTGTGCCAAGGCCAAGTTGAATGGGGCTTTGAGTAACCTGATGTAATGAAAAGTTGTCCCTGCCCATGGCAGGAGTGTTGGAATGAGATGATCTCTAAGGTCCCTTTCAGCCCAAGCCATTCTATCATTCTGTCCCAGGAGTTCAGTTTCTAAGACCTTACATAAGAACTTAAAAGGCTGAGGTATGACAGAAACAAGTGATATACGGACCATTTTGGTGTGCAAAGCAGAGGCTGTAGCACTGCTGAATGTACAGCCTGGCCTGTTCTGCATACTCAGCTTCTCATCTGCAATATTTTTCATTTGGAACTTGATTTAGTCATTTGAAATGGATGTTGAAAACAAATCATTGCCCAGTTGACCTAAAAATCCTTCTATTAAAAATCTTTGTACTGTTTCACACCAGCTACTTTGAATCTCTTCCACACTTTGTTACCACTTGATCTCTGTTTAACTGGCACAAAGATTTTGTATGTGCTTGTAAGTTTGACAGGCATATGTACCAGAAATTTATTCAGAATATGCAAATCAAGAGGGGAAAACATTCTCTTGCTCTCTTTTTTCCCCTGACTCTGGTGATGATTACTGTTGTTTTGCATAAATCATAGCAGAGCTGTGGGAGCTGGGGAGATACAAGATTCAAGCTTTCTGTCTGAAGTAATTTGTCAGAAATCTTCCATGTGCTGATGTGTTTTCAAAGAAATTAAGATATTGTATCTCATATCTTCCAGTAGTTTTATATTTTAAACATTAGTTTATTTAACTTTTACTTATAACCTTGGATTTTTCATCAGGTCTAATTTTCTTGTGTCAAAACTTTTCTGTGTAGTCACTGTCATGGCCATCTCAGCTGAACTGTCTTTCCTTATATGTTTTAAATTGGATCCCTTTCCAATTGAAAGAAGGGTTGTTTGTTTATTTGGGTTTTTTAGCCATGTTATGAAAATTTAAAGAAAAAAATTCTTGATTTTGCCCCATAAATAATTATTTTCTCGCCATATCGAGAAAAAGGCAGGAAGGCTGCAAATAAAGATTAAATTTATTTTAAATAAATAGTCCTTTCTTCAAAGTCATCCAAGATCAGTCTAGCAGACAAAGAATTTCATGTGGGATCTTAACAGAAACCCATCTGTAATATAATGGTTTGCAAAAGGAAAAACTGCTTTTCTCCATGCCAGTGGGTCCTGTTCTTGCAGCCACTGGCTTTTCTGAAGTACTAAGTAAATGTGAACTGGAGAAACCCTGCTGGAGGCTCTCATAGATGAATAATTGTCAAACATTGCAAGTATGTTGAGACAAAAAACATTCTCCACATTAAAAAAAATGAACCTTGAGAATGTGATTAACTTCCTGTTCTTTTCTGGTTTCCAAGGAAAACCTTCACCCAATGTTTGTGGCAAAACACCCCCATTTTGCTGGCCATCTTGGTAATTTGGTACTGCTCCCTTTATAAACCATAGGAATCTGGGAGATTTTCCCAGTCTATAACCACCACAGCTGCCTGGTAGCCATGACATAAGAATCAGAAGGTTTTGGTTCATCTTTCTTTTCTTCTATATAACTTTTGGTCTTGTTACTCTGTGTTCTTCCATTCTTTTTTTCTCTTTTTCTTCTCTTTTCCAAGAGTGTTTTGCTCTTCAGAGGATCTTGCTTGACTGTACAAAGCACCGATTTCTAAATTTTCTTTACACCATGGGGAATTACTATTTCAAACAATGCAACACCAGCAGAATTCTAAATCTAGCTGTACTTCAATTGTGATTTATAGTCACACTTCTCTCCAATGAGTCTGCATTGTGTGCAGCAGTATAAGACCAGTCTTTTAAGCTACTCTGGTTAGCATGTCTGAAGTAAAATAAAAGACTGGTTATTAATTTTATTGGATTGCATTTATGCACTTGGAACAATTTTCAGTTGCCAAGAAAGTCATTACTGATCTTAAGTGGAAAAAATCCCTCTAGGAAAATGATTAAGCAATTAAGCCTCTGCATAAGTGAAAGACTTCAGAAATTGGTTATATATTTTCATAGATAGGATTGCTGGTGACAGAGAACAAGTGTCCCATCATTTTACTGTCACCACTCTATTTGCCATTATTTCTGTCTAAATAGCCTTTTGTTTGTAGAAATTTGCACACTGTTTTACATCTCCATTTTTATACTGCTAGTCCAGCTAACAGTTTCTAGTAATTACTATCAACAGATAGTAAAGCACATCTAAAAGGCAATTTGGATCTACAGTGAGAATCACAAAAAATCACAAAATAATTCAGGTTGGAAGGGACCTAAGTGGTCTCTTGTTGACCATCCAGTTGAAAGCAGGGTCAGCTATGACACTGTTCACAGCTTGGCTGAGTTGGGTCTTGGAAACCTTCAGCGATGGAGAGTGCACAAGCTCCCTGAGCAACCTGTGCTAGCCCTTGCCTAGTTTAACTGCTGAGAGAGAGGAGTATCATCATACATCCTCACAAATTTGGGGGCTCTCCTACAGAATCTCAGTTTGATTTTTCATTTGTCTTTTTTAAAAAAATGTGACATGTTTGTGGCTCTACAATCTGGTGTTTAAACTCCTCCAGATTCCACAATGCACACAGGTTGTCAGTACTCTGAAAGTTGTGGAAGAGTAACACCAGACCATTTGGAGATCTGATGACAGTTTTGTTTTAAAAATCTCTCCAGCTTAAGCAGTGCAGTTTAAGCTGTATTTTCCTACTCTCTTTACTGTTTCAGAGCTGTTAGCATCAAACCCAGCCCTGGAGCCAGTAGTTTATCAATGACACAAAGCAAAACTATTTTGCTCCGTTGCACAAGTTTCCAGTGTCTAACTGTGGTTGCAAAGCTTTCCTTCAATTCAGTTGCTGAGTTTTGACAGTGACAGGCTCTAAAGAAGATTTAAAGAGTATTCTGACTTTGCAACCTACTTGCCCAATTTTCCATCTCCCATCCTTGTGTCCCTATGTCCTGCTTTTCAAACTTTGCCTTACCCTGGAAGATCAGGGCAGAGCTCAAGTCAGTGGGCTGGCAGCATTGAAGGAATGCAGCTGGTGAAAGCTGCTGAGGAGAACGGGTTTCCTCTCAGTCAGTTGTGTGCTGTCACCAAAGAGGAAAAACCTTTTCCTAAGAAGGCAAACCTCGACATCCGGATAATCTCTGGACATAGCTCATGGAAAGGTTAGTGCTACATCACTGCTAGATTGTCATGAGGGCTCACATGGTTACAAACATCTGATACGATCAAGAATATGATGTCCAGAAACATGTTAAGTCTTCAGCTGCATGTCCAGATAAAGGATGTGGGCCTCAGAAGAAGGAAATCCTCTTTCCAAAGGTTCTGAAAGAGATGCATATGAAGCTGAAGTGGTTTCAGAAGTTCAATGACCCACATGAAAGAAGATGATTTTCTTCACACTTGTCAGTGGCAAGGAAAAGCCACTGATAACACTTGTCAGTGTTAGAGACAGGCCATCTGTATTTGCCTTATTCAATACTGAAAGCACTCAGCTGGACAGATACTGCACACTCTGAAAATGCGGAGCTGTTGCAAAAACAGGCATTTAAAAATTTGAACCCGTTCACTAAAATTGCTGAAGAATATTAATTTTCAGAGCATTGCGTCTCTGAATTATGTGTATAACTAACAGATCATAGTTCAGTATTCTGAATGCAAACTCAGACTAGCTAATCAACCACATGGTTATTTGCATAGATCAGTGAAAACTGCTGAAAGCAATATTGATATTCACAATCTCTAGCAAACATGGTAATGCTTTATTTGTTTTTAGCTTTTATTTTCTAGGTGTCAGATACAAGCATAATATTATTTCACTGAAAATAATTTTAAAGTAATGAGCTGAAACCAGCTGTACAATTCACAAAGCTCTCTAGTTTCAATCTCTTCTCAGCACAAGTTCTTAAAACAAGCTTGTAATAAATTGATTTTGGAATTCAAATAATTTTACTTAGGAAAAGCAATTGCCTGGGAAAGACATATCTTGAGAATCCCAAAATAATTTTCAAGGAAGAAAGACCTACCCTGCATATCAGGGCATTACTGTTCCAGATGTTGTACTCAGGGTGTTTAGGAACTGCATTCACTGGGTGAGCTGCACATACACTTAATTAACAGCTACCTTTTAATTATGGTGGACTTAAAGTTCATGGGAAACTAATGGTTCATTCACAATTCTTCCAACTTGGGCAAGCAGATGGAGGGCTGACAAATCTGAATTGTCTCAAGGAATGGTCTGGCACTGGCACCAGTCTGAGCACAGGAGGGGTTATACTCTTCCTTGCCTTTTTTCACACTGCGATCCCAGGCTTTTCAGTCTGCCTGTGGAGGCAGAGCAATAAGGAGATACAATGTAAGAACCAAATCCGTGCAAGACTGAACAGAGAATATAGTTCGGGAAATGTGTTTCAGACTCCAGTCATCTAAGTCAAATTTCTAAACATTAAAATCCTGCTCCATCATTGCCTTTATATTTTCTTTTGTAACTGGCTCCTACTTTCCCTGTAGCACAATGAATAGAGATCTGTTTCCAAAGCACACTTGCAAATTATTTGGTATTTATAGTTTTTGAGTCATGATGACTTTGCTGCTGCATGCCTATGTCTTATTTTGAAAATGGTTTCTCTCAGAATTTGCTCAGTAGAGCAGGTATCACCCCCATGAAGTGCCAGTACTGACTTTGCTGGCTAAGGAAGATGTTACAACCCAATTCTCTACAATAACTGGAAAGCTAGTGCTCTCAAGCTTTGCCTGGGTTTTTCCTGCTCACCTTGTAAAGCTAGCAGCCATTTGAAACCTGCTTGGGATCTGGCATCAATAATTCCACACTTTTGTCACAGAACGTCTTTGGTTCTAGTGTCCTCGACACAAATAGTCCTGTGATTAACATTAGCTGCTCCAGTTCAGGAAGACGCAGTGATACTGGCGTCTAGGGTTTTATCTTTCCATGAGTCTTTGAATCGTTCTGAAAAATGTGTTATAAAAATCCTTCTCAACATGTTCTCTTACTGGCTGATCTCACTGCTGCTGTTAGCAAGCTGACAGTGGAGCAGAAAAGTCTCTTTTGCTCAGGTATTTTCTGCTTCTGAACTGCTCATAGTCATGGTTCCTCCAGCATCTACCCTCTGTGTGTTAACCTGGGCTAGATGAGTTATTCAGGAAACTACACACAGAGGGCTGCACTCCTTGTGGATAGGCACACAGAGTACATGATCCTAAAATGCCTGCTATCATAATGGCAGTACAATCTCTTTATCACAAGAGGTGCTGCTCTGCATGGCCCATGACACTGCTAACGCCAGCGGATATGACTCCTAATCTTCACCAAGAGAAAAAGAGTGCCAGGGAGATAGCCACCAGAATTATCATTTCTACAGACACACGCACTTTGGATTAATTAGAAACATTCCTATAGATAACAGCATAATCTTTGCAGGAATAATTAGAACAGAGATACAGACCCACAACATTCAGAGTTATTAGATAAAGTTAAAAGCATGTGGAGCCTGGAGCTCATGTGATTCACTGTCTTATAAAGCTGATACCAACCCTAGGACTAAATGTACACAGCAAAAAATATGAGGCATATCTTTGTTTACTATTTATAGCCACATGCAAAAACAGAGGGGAAGCATTTGTTTACTAGATCGGTCTTATTTTCTATGAGATGGTCCAAATTGGAGCCCATCTGATGTCCATTTATCACCTCCTGGCAGTTCTTTGAAGTTTAGCCACATTTCTGTTGCAAAAAAAAAAAAGATTTATTTAAACATCACTTTTCCTCTGGCCAAAGCCCAAAGCATATTAAAGTTAGCTACCTGGCAGGGATCAAATCGAATAGTTGAAGCATATTTTCACATTCTGTCATTTTTTGAATTAAAAGTTTAGCATACTTAGCTTGCAGAGGCTGAACTTCTTGAAAGCTCAAGTTTTGTGAAAAATCCTTGTGATTTCCACATTGGGGAGGGAGGTGGGGGGAATTGGCAATAAATTGGGACAGAAACATAATTCTTAAAGATTTTGCTAGTATTTTATTGTACTTTTTTACATATAATGGAGAAATAGTTTTCATCAAACCAGCCAGAGACACCTTGAAACTTTTAATATGTATTTGTCATTACTTCTGCAAGTCTGAAGTGTCATTAAAATAAAATACACTACGGACATTTTTTTCGGCTGATACCTGATTTCTCTCATTTTGCATGTATAAAATAAAGTTACCTTATTAAGTGTACCACAGTACTTCACATTTCCCGTGAATGAAAAAGTCCTGTGTTTCAGGGTTTGGAGGCGAAGGGTGTGTGCTGCTCTGACATCCATGGTGGGCAGCCAGCTCCCGGCCAGTGTCTGGGAGCATGTTTGAGTACAATCCCGAAAAATGTATTACTGGTTTCCTGAAGAAGGGCTGATTCCCTGCTTACTCATCTATAAATTCTTACTGTTTCGTTAGAGTTCTCCAGAGGCTGCTACACTAGCTGGCAGGGTAAAGAGAGGGAATCTGTCCCTTCCTTCTGCTAATGCCAGCAGAGACTCATGACCAAGTGCAGCTCTATAATGACTGCTAGAGGCTTAAAAACAGCTGCTGATCAGCTCCAGAAATTCCTGGTGGAGCAGTTAGGGTTTTCTTTTGCTGCTGAGCTGCTCACAAAGAGAGGAAGGAGCCCGATTGCTGGAAAAGCCCAAGTGAGCAGTGTCTGGCCCTGTTCATGGGCTTTCTTTCCTGGCAAGGGGGTACCCTTCTGGGAGGGTGCAGGAGCATGGGAAACCCAACCTGCCCCAAGGGAGCCAGGGTCCCGTGTTCCCCCCTACAGCAGCTCCAGAGAAAGCAGGGAGGGCTGGACAAGCAGGATCTGGTGGGAGGAGCTCTGGAAAAGGGCTTCAGAACTTCCAGTCAGAAAGGTGGGAGCTTGTCCTTTTCCTTCCTTGAAATTGTTACAAGGGGAGGAAAGGGGGAAAAAAGGATTTTATTACATCTGTCAGAGACCCCCAAGAAAGCCTTTCTAGGGTGCAGCCGGAGAGGAGCATGGTCTATCGGCAGCTGTTCTGCAATATGAGACACAAGGAGCCTGCCTTTAAAACGGGAGTATCTAGAGGGACTGAAAACCAGCTTTTTTCAATTTCCCTTATCATTTGCTATCAGCTCCTGTTCACTATTATCACAGAGCCATGGGTCAGATTACAGTTTTGGGTGGAGCATCTGGAAAATGAATTTGCTCTTCCTTATCCCCAGATGAAGAAGTTGAGTCAAGTTACATATGCCATTTCACATTACCATCTGGTTTCTGGTCTCAAGGCTGCTTTAATGTGTAAAATGGCCGAGTCTTAATACTTTTCTTTTAAAAGTGAGATTTCATTTTAAAAAGCATGAAATCTCTCCCTCTAAACAAAGGTTTTTGAGATGTCTTCCCAGCTCATCAACAGGATAAAATCATATATCCTTCCATAGCTGGCAAAAGGGAGTCAGTGGAGTACTGGGGGCAAACAGACCAGTTAGATAATGTTCAGATAATGGGAGAGGCTTATAGATAGGAAAAAGTCCAAGTATTTGAATTTAAAAGCATTTATGCCTTTCACTGATTTTTTGCCGTCCTCATTACTTTTCCTTTGCTACACAAAGGAGCAAACATATTCTAAACATTAACATCAAAATGGACATGTTCCTGTGGGATATCCAGGCATACTTGAACCAGGAAGCATGGCTAGAGAAGGAAGGTGTACCAGAGCTTTGTGAAGCTGGGCTTAATTTCCTGTATTAATTAACCCATTTTTCCATTGCAATTTGCTTGTTTTTCACGGCTGTCCATGTGCTCATTTCATCAATTCTCACCAAAATGGGGTCATAAACTATGAGTTTTCCACTGCCTTCCAGGTTTGAAGGAAACTCATTCCAAATGTGTTTTTCTTTTCCAGCTCTTGACCTACTTTGGAATGTTTGTTTTCATATACTTTCCAGGCATTTGTATATTTTATTTAATTCATATTTATTCAAAATTTCTTTCTAAATTCAGCCCAGATCCAGACCATACTAGAAAAAAAAAATTCGAGCTTTCCATAAAATGAACACACTGATTCCCAGACTGTACCGAAACCAGAGACTGCTCAGGGTTTCATCACACGTGAAACTGCAATGTCAGGTTTCATAAAGTTTTAACAGCTCTGATACACCCAGCTCACAGAAAAGCTTCTGAAGCAACCAGAGCCTGGAGACACTTCTCTAAAGTTTCCAATGACTGGGAAAAAACAATTAACAGCAGTGAAGCAGAGCAAAGAGGGGCAGCTGTAACAAGGCAGGCTCTCACTTTGTAAATTGTCAAGCAGTTTCCCTTGGTAGGGGCAGGCAGATGCTTGCTCTATGGCACTCAGCACAGGAAATACATGGACATGCTGGGACAGATGCAGAGGTCCTCAAAAAGTCATCTGAGGACTGGAGATGATTTTTCTCCTTTGAAAACAGGATGACAGCATTGGAGCCGTTCAGCCTGGAGAAGAGAAGGTTTTGGGGACAACTTATAGCAGTTTTCCAGTTCCTAGAGGGGGAAGAGAGAGCCAGAGAGGAACTTTTTGCATGGGTATGTAGTGATAGGACAAGGGGAGATGGCTTTGAGCTCAAAGAGGGCAGATCATAGCAAGATATAAGATATTAGGAATAAATTCTTTCCCGTGGAGGTGGTGAGGCACTGGAACAGGTTGCCCAGAGAATTTGTGGATGCCCCATCCCTGCAAGGGTTCAAGGCCAGGCTGGACAGGGGTTTGAGCAACCTGGTCTAGTAGGAGGTGTCCCTGCCCACAGCAAGAGGGATGGAACTAGATGATTAACTTTAAAAGTGCCTTCCAACCCAAATCATCCTATAATTCACTAATTCTATTCTGTGATTTGCAGACCTCAGAAGTGCCCCAAGCGTCACCTCAGAGTCGGGTCTTTCCCCCTCCTTCCGCAGCCCACAGCAGGACTTAGCCGCACACCGATGCGATGTCATTTCACAGCGTGCCCCCTCTCCTGTCCCTGGCGGTGGCGGAGCCGGGCTGTCTCTCGGCTGCTACGCAAACGCGCAGCTCCCCTTGCTGGTGGCAGCCGGTACGGGACCGGCTCCCGGCTCCCGGCTCCGAGCGCTGTACAGCGACACAAGCGCGTCCAGGTCACGGTGGGAATCCAAATCGAGGTGAGGGCATCATCCTCAGTCTCCCCAGAACCTGAAAGCAGGCGGCTGCCGGGCTCCGGTGCGGGTGCGAGTGGCAGCACCTCCGGCTTCTTTCCGTCGTGACGCGTCAGTGAGGTGTAGGGGCATATTCCCACCCTAGGAATGCCTTGAGAACGGCACCACCAGGACCATGATGTGGCACCCACCTTCCACATGCTGGAATCAGCTGGAGTTGCACTGTTTCAGTAAACTCATATTATTTACTGTAGTGTGGAGCTGGTAACTAGTCAAAGCATTTTCTTTCTTTCCTTACTCAGTAGTGATAAATCCCAGAATGTAACTGTAGTCTGGCTTCTTCAGCTTATTTTATTTAACAGTCTGACTATCCTATTGTTTACATAACTGAATAACATAAAATAATATATTTCCCTGAGCTTTGTTGCAAATGTATTGAGTAGTTGTCATTATTATTGTTATTATATTATTGTTGTTGATATTGTTGTTATAATTTGTCATTGTTATTCTTTAACTAGTTTGGTAATCATTTCACTTCTTGGAAAAACAAATCATTGGAAAAGTATTAGACGAACTGCTAAATTTGTGTCATGGCTAGCTGTGCTGGTTTGGACACAAATCCAGGAGGAAACAACCCAAAAAGGGCATCTCTTTCTTTGTCCTGCCTGCCAGGCAAGCATGCCCTGGCAGCCCCTCCTCTAGGGGTTCGGGAAAATAATTTCTCGAGTGAAAGTGAAAAAAACTATTTATTAACAAACTGTTAAAGTCCCCCACTGTCACAGGGCAAAAAAGGATATTGAAACCCCCTCCCTCGTCCCCTAAAAGAGGACTGTGGATTTTAGAGTTCTGTCTGTAGGTAAAACCTGCAGTCCTACGCTGGGCCGGGCCGGCCAGGCAGGGTCCGACGATCCCCCTTGGAGGGTCCTGCCGAGCAGGTCCGGAGATGGTGGCTGGTCTTGGACGAGGAAGCAAGCCAAAAACAGTCCAAAAAGGAACAGAAGCCGCTGAGGCAGATCACAGTCCCTTCTCCACTGAGAACCAAAGAAGCTAGAGAGCAAAACTCTTCTAACCAACAAGAGTTGTTAGATCGGGAGAGAAAAGAATGCAAAACATTCCAGTTACAAGGTCAAGCTGGCCGATTTGAAGAGTTCTCTCGGCTTCTCTCTCCACCCTTTGCAATTTAAAGGTACACTAGAGATCAAGCAGGCGATGGGGAATACAGTATTGTCATAGAATCACCCCAAGACACTAGCATAAGTAAATCATGTTTGTGTATGGTGCTTTGCTTTTGTTTCTTTGAATGCCCTAGGTCCTACTGAGTTATCTGGGGATTTGTATGACACATGAACTTCATTAAAGTATGCAGTTCACTGAAGGATCCTTCTCCCAGTAAAATGTATCCTCACAGAGGAGACACACTGATGACAAAGTGTGTCATCACGGCTCTTTACATCCATATGGCCAGGATTTTGGTGGCTGCAGACTCTTATTGGTAAATTGATGTAACTCACTTTAGTCTGCCCCTGCCAGCCTGAATTACAATATTATCATTTCCATGGAGGGAAATGGTACTCGATGGATGTGGGAAATAACAATCCACACGCAGAGTAAGGCGTTGAGACTGAGAAGAAGTTCCCAAGCAGTGTATAGAGCCCAGCAGTGGAGAACTTTATAATGATGGAGCATGAAAAGACACGGAAGATGCAAAATGCAGAGATGCCAGAGCCCAGGAGAGCCCAGGAAGGCAGATCCTTCCCTAGACACGCTACCACAGAGCAGGGCAGAATGCCTGCTAGGCAAGAGAGGAGCCTGGTTGCTCCATTAATACTGTATTTACTGCAGTGAGACTATCCACATAAACAAAGGAGTCACCAACCCAGAAGGATTAGCCTAAGTCTAGGTGTAGTCAAGACTGAGTTTAAAAGCAGTCTTGCAATACCGCTTTCTTTAGGGACCTCTGGCCTCTGAGCAAGCAGCAGGTAAGTCACTTTAAGGCAGGTTCTAAAGCTACTTAGGTGTGCAAATATTGGAAGCTCACAGGGCAAACTTCCAAATCCCATTGGAAGTAGACTCCAAAACCACCTAACTTAGACAATCCCTTTATATTCCCAAACCTCATCTTTAGCATTTATGGTGGTCTAGCTCTCTTATGCTTCAGTTTCGCCATCTGTAAAGTGAACTCATGGCACTTTGATATGGTAGAAGGAAGTTTAATGAGAAGAATGATGTATTTTTTTGCAACTGGTTAATTATCTTTTTCTGGAAACAGGATTGCACTTCATGAGCCAGTATTACTGCTGTATTTCTTGAAGATTCCTGAAATTTACTGAGTCAGCCCCTCCCTTCTTCTCAAAATAAAAGGTTGCTTACCTTTTCCTACTAAGAAATTATTCAGAAAAAAAAATTGTAAAAGGTTAATCAACTATGGTGATTTAGAGTGTAAGCCAAAGTCCTCTGCGGTTAGTCAATATATTAAGTATTACTCATTATGTTAAATATTAAACCTGACAGCTGCTCATATCCAGGACTCTCCAGACACAGATTCCAAGTATGAAAGATTATTCTGACAGGTCTTCCTGCATATTCCTTACTGACATTTCCGCCTTTGCCTGTTATTTGCATTATTCCAGTTCTGGATAAGCTAAAAAATTATTTTAGTATAGGTCATAAAAATGAACACTGAGTTAGTATTGTATGAATTTTTGAAGGAAAACATTAGGAAATAATTGTCATTGTATTATTTATTTAATTGTTGGATAAAAAATACCTTTAAATAGACAAATATTCTGATTTCTGCTCGTATCAAGGCAAGCTTGGATAAATTACACATCAGTTTTGCCACTGACTCCAGCTGTGGAAGCACTGGACTCTAGAAACATAAGAAACAGATGGAAAAAATTTACTCAGAGCATGCATGAGTTTTGGATGTGGCATGAGGAATGACCTATTTCTGGATCATGAGAGGAAAGGTTGTCTCGGCTTCCATGTTGGAGCTACTCTGCAACAGAAACTCACGTGTTCAGGGTCAGGAGCTGCCTGTTATGACACAACAGGCTCATCTCAAGTGGCAGCCTGCAGCATCCTGCCAGTGTCCAGAGAAAGGTGGGAGATGTGACAACAACCACCACAATTCCCTATACGTAAAAAATACTGCCAGCAGAAGCAGGGACAGGGAAAACGTCAGGAGGGGTTTTTTGACTCTGAAGGTCCTGAGCAGAGATGTTCCCTCAGACCTGTGCTCTCTCCCCTGGCCAGGGGAGGCCATGGTGGGGCCACACCTAGACACTCAGTTAAGTTTATTTCCCTCAAAAAAGTCAGAAATATGGGTAATCTCTTACTGCTTTCACGAACTGTGTAACTTTATATACAGTTGCAAACTGTAAAAATTAAGTAAGTAGAACTAGATGCAAGGTTATAAATTAGGCCACATAGGCAGTGGTTGTGATATCTGTTTGTTACATGATGCTGTTTGTATCTTTGAGCTGTGGTCACTGTTTTTGGATGATGCTTCTGTTCATCCCATATTCCTCTTCATCTCGGTTTAAAAATAGTATTATTTACTAGGAAAGGTTCTCCTTCCAGAGGATGGTTGGACACTGGAACAGGCTCCTCAGGGAAGTGGACACAGCACCAAGCCTGACAGACTTCAACGAGTGTTTGGATAATGCTCTCAGGCACATGGTGTGATTCTTGGGATGTCCTGTGCAGGGCCAGGAGCTGGACTTTCGTGATCCCTGTAGGTGCCTTCCAAGTCAGGATATTCTGTGACCTTCTGTGAATCTTCCAGACACACCAGCACCTGCTGAGCCTGCAGGACAGTGCCATACCATGTGTTGGGCTGTTTAGAGCTGCAAAGTTGATCAAGGGTCTGGAGCATCTCTCGTATGAGGAAAAGCTGAGGGAGTTGGGCCTGTTCAGTCTCGAGAAGAGATAACTGAGAGGGGACCTTATCAATGTCTGTCAGTATCTGAAGGGAGGGTATCAAGAAGACAGAGCCAGGCTCTTCTCGGTGGCGCCAAGGGATGAGACAAGACGTACAGGAAGTGCCACCTGAATATGAGGAAGAACTTCTTTACTGGGGGGGTGACCACACACTGAAACAGGCAGCCCAGACAGAGTGTGGAGTCTCCCTCACCGGAGATATTCAAGAACTGTCTGGATGCAATCCTGTGCCATGTGCTTGAGCACCAGATGACCCACTGCGGTCCCTCCCAAGCTGACCCATCCTGTGGCTCCGTGGTTTACCAGCTGCCCCCCGCACGGCGCTGCCCCGCACAGTCACAAGCAGCTGGGAACGGGACTTGTTCCTCAGCCAGAAAGCGGGCGGCGGTCACCGGCAGCCCCCGCGGCACAGAGCCCCGCGGGAAGGCGAGCAGGAGGCCGGGAGCAGCTCTGTGGCGCCGCTGAGGGCGGCGAGCGCGGCCACCTCCCGGCGAGCCCCGAGCCGCGCCGGGCTGGGGCGGGGCGGGGC